>CAUYRH010025680.1:0-39227 GCA_963574655.1 Perodicticus potto
GCCTACAGACACATGAAAAAAATGCTCACCATCCTTAATGATCAGAGAAATGCAAATCAAAACTACCTTGAGATATCATCTAACTCCAGTAAGATTAGCCCACATAACAAAATCCCAAAACCAGAGATGCTGGCGTGGATGCAGAGGAAAGGGAACACTTCTACATTGCTGGTGGGAATGCAAACTAATACATTCCTTTTGAAAAGATGTTTGGAGAATACTTAGAGATCTAAAAATAGATCAGCCATTTGATCCTATAATTCCTCTACTAGGTATATATCCAGAAGACCAAAAATCACATTATAACAAAGATATTTGTACCAGAATGCTTATTGCAGCCCAATTCATAATTGCTAAGTCATGGAAGAAGCCTGAGTGCCCATCAACCCACGAATGGATTAATAAATTGTGGTATATGTACACCATGGAATATTACACAGCCTTAAAGAAAGATGGAGACTTTTCCTCTTTTGTGTTTACATGGATGGAGCTGGAACATATTCTTCTTAGCAAAGTACCTCAAGAATGGAAGAAAAAGTATCCAATGTACTCAGTCTTACTATGAAACCAATTTATAGCTTTCTTATGGAAGATATAATCCAAGAAGAAGGCAAAGCAGAAAGGGAGGGGAAGGGGTAAGATGGGTGGAGGGAGGGTAATTGGTGGGAATCACACCTACGGTGCATCTTAGCAGGGTACATGTGAAATTTACTAGGTGTAGAATAAAAATGTCTTAACACAATAACCAAGAAAATGTCGTGAAGGCTATGTTAACCAGTTTGATGAAAACATTTCAAATTGTATATAAAACAAGCACATTGTACCCCATGATTGCATTAATGTACACAACAGCTATGATTTAATAAAAAAAATTCACATAGCATTTACATCGCATTAGGTATTATATAATAAGTAAGCTAGAAATGATTTAAGCAAAGTATATGAGAGCATGTATGAAGTTTATATGCAAATACTATGACAAGTATCTTCTGATTTTGATGTCCATGGGTGAGGTCCTGGAACCAATCGCCTCTGGATGCAGAGGGACAACTGTACTTTTAAACAAGTAAAAGCGGGCCAATTTGCCTAGAGGTTAGTCAGGGAAGTGAGAGACATGAGCTGGATGTACGTAGGGCAGTGGTATGTTCTTATTCCTGATTTCTTATGCTTCAGAAGGAAACAAGTTTTAAAAACTAGCTACCTGTCACTATTAATTTGAAAAAGAGAAAAACATGAAATGCCAATAAGAGTAAGAGGTGGTCAAATGTGGTCTTTTGATTCTCTTAACTGAATGCTGAGTGACCACTGGAAATTGATTTGCAACCTTTGATGTAATTATTTATGCATCAATTTTGCCCTAGCCTTTCAAGAGAGCTAATGGCAAACACTTCATATTTATTTAATAATTAAATTATTTCTCTTTCATTGCACTTATGTACAAGCATATTAAATTATTTACTGAAGTAATACGATTGACTTTTACGTCAACATTGAAAATGTTATCACTTCTGACAGATTTGGTCTCTTTCGATGTCAATCTTAGAAGTTTAATAACTCATGCAATTGCTATCTGGAAAGTGGGTTTCTGAAAAGTCTAGACACCCAGTTCTTTAGAAAACATTTACGTCTCAGTAATAGAAAGGTACTTGATTTTCTTTGGATTTGAAGCAACTAGTGCAAAAGAAATGGATGGTTCATGAGATTTTTTTTTAGCATTTCTTTTCCTTTGAGTATTTTTATTATATTGCATTCCATTTGCTTGAAAGCTTGATAACTTGTTCAGATTTCAGAATCTCATCATTTTTTTTCTTTCAGGGATGGAAATTCATTTTTAATAGAATACACAAAAAATCTGTGGCAAAGGGTTTGTCATCTT
Organism: Perodicticus potto; assembly: GCA_963574655.1. Taxonomy (NCBI): domain Eukaryota; kingdom Metazoa; phylum Chordata; class Mammalia; order Primates; family Lorisidae; genus Perodicticus; species Perodicticus potto. The sequence continues at coordinate 1,877 of CAUYRH010025680.1, forward strand.
TGAATACGATTCATTATCAACTTCTCTCAAAAGTGAAAATTCAACACAAAAGATATCCTTTAAGATGACACAAGTCATTCTCAAAATGACTCACCTGTGTTGTGTTTGAAACTGCCCAATTTTCTGCATTCTAGAATAAAAACAATTAGGTTGGTGATCTAATTGCGGTAATGTTGTGTGCTTAAGCTGGCCTTTGGATATTAACTTTCTCTGTGTTTATATTTTTCTAAAGTTCTAAATAACTGATAGTTCTCAGGGGATAGGAAGATGCTGTTACAAGTAGAAGGATCTGCATATCATAAAGACTAAAGAACAATGCGAAGAAACGAAGATGACAGTGATTTGCTTCTCCAAATTCACCTAATGTTATTTAAGATTGTTAATGCCTATTGCAGGAACATGTTTAAGACTGTACATGTACTTAACATTAAGTGCCTAATACACTAGACATTTGATATAACCTTGTTCAATAAACAAATAAATCTTGAATAAAATCTGGCACTTATTTCTTAAAAATTAGTTTATGTAAGAGGATATTGAAACAGGCGGCTCCATTAGTTTCTTAGGTGAATTTTTCCATAATTAATTTGATCTTGGGACACACATGTTATGAGATGCTCCTATGTGGTAGATATAAAATAAATCACAAATAATAAAAAATACTAGTCACATTCCACAAAATGTGCTTTAAACCAGTTTTAATAGTTTTTTTAAAACATTAGCATTTATTTAGTGTACTATTTCAGAAGTTCCATTACTACTCTAAAGATGAAATTAGATACTATTTCTGCTGTCTGAAAGGGTCGCAATGACCAAAATTTATGCTATTAATAACATTGGAAGATTTCATACAGAAGAAAGAAGTCATTTTTTTAAGTTCAGATTTATGTAAGGATACACATGATTAGGTTCCATTGTTTGTGTTTGTTAGGTAAAGTCAAAATTGCATTGAGCTCTTCACATAGGAGGTGTGCCATAAACCCCTGCACTGTACCCTGTAGGTGAGAGTTTACCACATTCGTTCCTCTTCACGCTCTTCCTTCTTTAATTCGTATTCAGCTAGTATAAACAGTAGAAAGTAACACAACGTCTAAGGGATGTATCAACTATTTTGTAATCATAGAAAGACAGTGTTGGCATAACAGGTATTCAAATGTGTGTCTCATTATATTTTATTTTGTTTCAGAAATGTCCTATTCTACATTTTCTTTAAGCACATAACATGAATTTAAAATTTCAGGATAAATTTACTTCTCCCTCAAAAAAAAAATATACCAGACTACTCATATCATAGCAAAGCATTTTATAGTTGAATAAGACCTTAAATTTAATATAGCTTAACTCCCACCTCGCTTCTCTCTTTCTTCTACCCACATTTGGCACATAGGTAAATTGAGGACAGAAGAAATTGCACTTATTGAAGGTTCTACTAGGTATGACTAGGGACTGAGAAAAGACCAGAGTTTTCTGACCCCTAATTTTTGTGGTTTTGCCCACTATTTCATTCCACTTCTTCTCAAAATTTGGGGTCTTAAATTGTCAGTAACGTAGTGTGAAATCAAGTTTCTGCCAAGCACAATTTTTTATTAGCTGCCTTGTATTTCTGTATGAATAGTATGACTGGGATGTCTGGTTTAAGGTAAGGTCATTAATGAAGTTTAAGGGACGTGCTTAAGACTGTGTATGTACTCAACATAAGGATCAGAGCAATAAACCAAACCTAAGACTATATCTATGTTCAGTACATTTTTCATTAAACCAAAAGCTTCTGTTCTGAATGTGCATTCAAGCCAGAGCATATTGCCTTGCTAGGGGGAGAGGGACGGAGGCTATGGCAAAAATGTGTAAATGAGCACCTGCTAAAGACCACCAGAGCCATCTGCTGCTTGGATCCACATAGTCATTTGCTGACCTCTTTATTTTCGCTTTTACCCCTCAGTTGTTCAGAATATGGAGGGGGGATTATCTTCTCTATTTGTGTCTTTTTAGGCATCAGTGAATATCAAGATTATCTCATATAATAAACTTGTCCAAGAAGTGCTTGCTTGATTTAGTGGACAAGTGTCTTAAACTGCTTGAATAACCAGTTAAGCTGAATCTTAGATAAATTGTGGCCTGAGACAATACTTAAAGTTGACTCTATAGATTCACAGAATCAGAATAAGTTATTCATTCTACCATTTGATTTATGATTCTGGGATCTTTTAGAACCTGCAACAAATTGCATCAGTGTACTCCACAATATGCCTTTCTTAATTCTGTTAGTGTCTTTTAAAAAGTCGTTTAGTGTATCATTCCATTGATATTAATGGTATAAAAACGATGCACAGCCACATAGAAATTTTGAAGCATACATAGAAGAAGAAAAATGGAAATAAAAGAAAAAAAGACACAAGTAATTGTCACCTACGTTTTATAAGCCTTAACTTAATACTGTTAATAATTTCATTGTGCCTGGATGGATTTTTATTTGCACACAGAAGCAAAAACTAGAAAAGTACTCTGCCAAATAACTCATAACAAGATCCTTCTTCCAAATCAAATAGTGGATATGAATCCTTGTTACCATTCTTCCCATAATCCCCTTTCCACTCTGGCTGTTATCTTGAAGCTGGAGAGATAGTTTATAGCTGTGTGCTCATTAAGGACTTGCACATGCCACAATTCTCTTTTTGAATCTGACTCCTGGAAACAAGAATTTCTAAATAAAATTGATAGAATTAATTCTGCTATTCTATGATACCAAATAAATAGGTACTATGGAATAGAATTTGGATGATGGTTAAGAAATTCCTATATTATACATATATGAAAACAGGTCATACTGTAACTATACGTATATTTTACATATATATACACATTATATACATATATTATATGTGAGAGAAATTATTTGATGCATCACATATTAAAGAATGTGAAGAGCAAGATTTCTTGCAATGCAGTACATCACATTAGTCAGTAGTTCATTTTTAACAAATGGTACAGTATTAGGCAGAAAAGTGTTGGGGAATATGGTAAATAGGTATTCAATCACTTATGGGAATTAATTCATTCTACTTTTAGGTCTTCCATTTCTCTTTGTTAGTATGTTATATTAAATATCTATGTTTGTCAATGAGTAACAGTGAATTTGTACTGGTAGTTCATTTACCGACATATTTTAACAAGACATTTAATTATGTTTTGCTTTCTTTACATGGATAAATAAAAACAGAAGCCATAAATAAGATTCCTTTTTTTTCTTTTTTTTAATTGATGGGGATTCATTGAGGGTACAATAAACCAGGTTACATTGATTGCATTTGTTAGGTAAAGTCCCTCTTAAAGTGCCCCCAGAAGTTGTGGCACACACCAAGACCCCACCCCCTCGCGCCTTCCCTCTCTCTGCTCTTCCTTTCCCCACCCCTCCCTCATTCTTTCTCTCTCTACTTTCCCCTTCCCCCACCTCCACAGTGTACTCATATCAAAACTGAGTACATGGAATTCATGCTCCTCCATTCTTGTGATGTTCTAATAAGCAATCTTATATTGTAAGTGACCAAAGTCTCCAGCTGCAAATACTGAGTTTTTATACAGACCACTTTCAGTTTCCTTCTCTTCCTTGCCCTTCATATTTAGGGACACTTTTCTTTTCACTAGAAACTCCTTGAGAAGGATGAGGTAGGGTGACATGAGTCAGAAGCAGAAATAGGAGAGGAAATTAGAACCCATTTCAAATGAACCCCTGTCAGCGGCTCAGTGAAAGGCTTGGCTAGGGAGGAGACTGGAGATATTGGTTAAGATGAGGCTGTAATAAGTGCTGTGGATTCTTGTGATTCACAACTGAAAGAAGACTCTGGCTTGTGACAATGACGACCATATATAGTGGTGATGGTGACCACAGGTAGTTAACCAAATATAGATTGAACACTTAATATATGCCATCAGTGACTTAGGCACATGGAATCACAATGTTTTTTTAAAACTCCTTCCCATTGGAGCTTAAATTCTATGATAGAAGACGAAACTGACAAAAAAAAAATGGTGCTAGCATCCTCCTTTCCTGTTTGAAAGTTGGGAGCATTTCCTTCTTGGGAAGTGTTAGTCATGAGGCACTTAATCTCCCTCATGTCCCAGCGTCACTGCGAAAGTCACAAAACTTTCTCTACTTTCAATGTTTACGTACTTGAACTGGTTCTAAGAGCAGGGAAATGGACTGAGGTTGAGAAGTAGCTGTCTCTGTGCATGTGTGTTGAGGCGGGCCGTGACAGTGTACAGTGGGCAGAAATTATACAACTTGCCATTACAACCGGGAAGAAACGCCAAGAGCTAGTCCCTGTACCCCAGTTGCCTTTCTTCCTCTTTCTTCCCTTTCACTCTGCTCCCTCCTCCCACTCCGGCTAAACCCCTCCCTCTCCTCGTCGCCTCCCTTTCCCATGGTCCCTCCCCATCCCCGCGCTTCGCTCGGCTCCTCTCGCCTGCTCTGGCCCCCTCTCCTCCAGCCTCGTCTGCTCTCAGCCCCCTTCTCTCCTCCATCCCTCCGCGGCGTCTGCGTCAGGCCCCCACTGGGTGACGCGCCGGGTCTGGGTGGGAGCTGTCCACTCGCCCGGGGTGCTGAATGCAGCAGCGGCGGCGGCGGAGATCGCTGCGAGCCTCCTCCGCTCCCACAGCCTCATTTCCAGTCCTGGACGGTCAGCTCACCGCCCCGCCGCCTCCCTTCCAGCACCACCCCTTTGGGAACCGATCCAGGGGGCAGCAGTCGCCGCGGCGGGTGCCGAGCAACGGTGGAAGACGAGACAACACCTGGCAGCAGCCTGGAATCTGATTTGCTTTTAAGAAATATATTTATACCCGGTTTTGGGGAGTCGCAAGAACCAAGCTGGAGCCAAGTGCCGCCTGCCTCCCACTTCAGCCGCGCCGCTTCGCTCCCCACTCCCCACCGTCAGCTGGCACAGCAAACAAGCCTTCCCTCGCCGCGTCTGCGGGGAAAGGTAGCCACGGCGAGCCAGCCAGCCAGGGGCGGCGGAGGGAGGGGCGCGGCGGGGGTGCAGAGAGCGGGCCGAGGCCGTCCTTGGTGTGGTAGCGGGGGCAGAGCTGCGGAGAAGACCCGGCAGCCGCCCTCTTCCGCCCGCACCCACCAGAAGCACTCTTTCCTGATTATCTGAGAACCGAATTATTGCACTAGTATTTTTTATTACCCACTTGCTCACTCCCCAGCCGCCCCCACCCCACGCCTGCCTCGCCTCTGGTTGCATGGCAGCGCTGCCCCGGCGCGGGGGCTCAGGGCTGGCCCCCCGGGAAAGAGGAGGAGGAGGAGGATCATGAAGCCCGGAGTCGCGACCGCGCCGGACGGCGGGCAGCAGCCAGAGGACGAGCCAGAGCAGCCCCCGCCCCGGAGACACCCGGACGCCGACCGGCAGTCGCCTCCGCCGCCACAGCAGCAGCGGAGGGCGCGGGCAGACCCGGAGCCGGAGGAGGAAGGCGACAACGATCCAGAGGAGGAAAAAGAGAAGGCGAGGGCACCCGCCCGCCCGGACCTGCCCTTCTCTTGGCTCTTGCCCCTCGCCCCAATGGACCTTTGATGGAACCAAGGGGAGTGGGCCACGGATTTACGGACTGCAGTAGGGCTGGGCTGGGGGCTGAGATCATGTAACTACTCCTTTCTCCTCCCCTCCCACACGCCCCTCTTCTCTACTCCTTTTCTCACCGCCCTCTCACCCCCATACACACCCTTCCTCTAGCCAGGATCTTAATGCTCAGGAAGAAGGCGGCTCTGCAAGGGTTAAAAAGGATCTTTTCTTTTTCTTCTGTCTTTCCCCCTCTAACCCTTCCTTCCCGCCCCCCCCCCCCCCGTCCTAATTGGCTTTCCCCTCTTGGGTGTAGCCCTTCGGCTGCAGAAGCAAAGCACAAGCCCCTCGCCCAACCTCACCTGCCACCCCTCCCCCTCCCAATGCTCTTTTAAAGGCAACTCTGGTGCTTCTGGTGGTTCATTGCCCCAGTTTTCTGCCCAGGAGAATTAAAACTTCTCCCAACCTCCTTTCCTCCTTCACCTTGCCCTCCCCCCCACCCCGAGAATCCCCTACTACCTGAGAAAAACTATCTTTTTTCTCTCACATATGCAGTCCTCAATTCTTCATTGAAGTTTTCTCTGGGCGCAGGTCAATACACTCCAAATTTGATTTATCGTCATCCCTACCCTTTTATATAAAAGAAAGAGATTTCCTACTGCCTAGGAATTTGAGAAGAATCCAATAATTTTTTTCCCTGGGGAACTTTTTAACAATCAGGCATTGGTCTTAAGTCTCCAGCAACCATACACAGCACTTCTGCCCCACTGTTCCTACCAGGGTTCTCAGGTCAAAGGCAGAAAGGAGAATCCCTGGGCAAAGTCTGAGGCTAGGGTGGGACGAAAGCTCAAAAAAACTTTTCTGTTGTTGAGCTTTCCAGGCAGAGTTCAGAATCAGTGACTTACAGTTCTCAGCCCTGGGAGCCATTTATTTGCTATTTGGAGGGGTTGTAAGAAGAGCCATTGAGAAAGCAGGCCCCCTCCATAACACAGATACACTGTGGACCCCCCAAACCTATCCTGTCCCCCAACTTCAAAGACTCACCTGCCCATCTCGGGCTGTCTGCTCCCGCTGGGCACATGCTGATGCCCCTGTGTGGGCTGCTCTGGTGGTGGTGCTGCCGTGGCTGGTGCTGCTGTGGACCGTTCGCCCCAGCTCCCCAGATGTTGCGCCACCAGGGTCTCCTCAAGTGCCGCTGCCGCATGCTCTTCAATGACCTGAAGGTGTTCTTACTGCGGCGCCCTCCTCCAGCGCCCTTGCCCATGCACGGCGACCCCCAGCCCCCCGGTTTGGCGGCCAACAACAACACCCTTCCGGCTCTGGGCGCCGGGGGGTGGGCAGGCTGGAGAGGCCCTCGAGAGGTGGTGGGCAGGGAGACCCCTCCTGTGCCACCTCCACCCCCTTTGCCACCCTCCTCTGTGGAGGATGACTGGGGTGGCCCAGCCATAGAGCCACCTGCCTTGCTGCTCAGCAGTGCCTCCTCAGATGACTTCTGTAAGGAGAAGGCCGAGGACTGCTACTCACTGGGCAGCAGCCTGGAAAGTGGTATGAGGACCCCACTCTGCCGCATCTGCTTCCAGGGGCCAGAACAGGTGAGTCCCCCTTTCCTTTCTCTTACTTCCTGTGGTATCTCGAGGTCTGACATATTGCTCCTGGGCTTCCTGCCCTGGAGAACTATTATGCTGTCTCCAGTGTGGGAACTGTAAGTTTCAATAGCTCCTCCTTGATGTTTCTTGTGGTTATGTTTGCCCCATTGGTGTCTGGTTCCTGACGGAGCCTCTTTGGTGCTTCACTTTTACTCTAGGTTTTGCATTTTCCTTCGGGTGCTGGTGTCTTCATTTCTATCCCCAAATTCCTCAAACATCCTTGGAGTGGAAGATACCGAGGCAATGAAATGAAGGAAGTTGGTGGTACACTCACACTTGTTGCCAAGTTATCCCTTTATCTGGTTTGTTGTTAGTAGCATTTTCTCCAGCCTGCCTTCTGTCCCAGATCCAAATTTCTTCCTTCCTTGAAAGTGTGCTGAGATGTGATTCTTGTTCCCATTCTCATAGGCTAAAATCCAACAAGAATCTTTGAGACCACCTTCTCCCACGATACGTTGACGTTCAGCACGGTATTTTCTAGTCACTGAGGAGGAAATGGAGATGGATTCTAGTCACAGAGTATGTGGTTAGCTAAGACACTTCTTGGCAGACTCTAATTTTTCTATGTTGAAAGAAGGAAGGTAAATGGGAGTCACAGAATGTTTAAGGGACATGAATAAGCGAGTAGGGAAACTTGGCACCTCTATTCCCCTTTCTCGGGTCTGAAGCACATTGACTTAAGTTGTTCCCAAAATTCTTCCATCCAGAATTGGGGAAGCCAAGTATCTCATGGACCAGACCTTTCTCAAGTCTGGTAGCCTCTCCATACCCTATCCATTTGGATTTTCACAGACACCTCTTTTTACCCCAGTTACAATCTAGTGTCTACAATTCTGGGTGTCATATGTACATCCTTTAGGAGTCATAATCGTGGCGACATTTCCCAAAGAATCCTAGATAGAAAGGCTCATCTGAAAACTAATCTAGTTAGCAACGCTGGAGAAGGAAAATTCAATTGCAACATGGGCAAAGTTATGTGTCGCATCAACCAATCCTTCAGTAGTTTCCTGGAGTGGAGGGTAGACTTCTAGTGCTCCTCAAACAAGTGGGTGTGCAGTAGACTGCCATGCTGGAGCTCCTCGCTGGCTCTGGCTCTTGCTGAGGGCTTGCTCTGTTAGATGCAGGTGTAGCTGACATTTTTATTAATTTATTTTCTGTGCTCTGAGTGGACAAATCACATTAGGGGCCAGCAATGCCAGGTGCCACCACCTGGGCATTCTGGGGCAAGTGATATAGATTTCTTTGTTTTTCTTTTCTTTTCTTTTTTTTTTTTTTGAGACAGAGCCTCAAGCTGTCACCCTGCATAGAGTGCTGTGGCATCACAGCTCACAGCAACCTCCAATTTCTGGGCTCAAGAGAGTCTCCTGCCTCTGCCTCCCAAGTAGCTGGGACTACAGGCACCCGCCACAACGCCGGGCCATTTTTTGGTTGCAGCCATCATTGTTGTTTGGTGGGCCAGGCTGGATTCAAACCTGCCAGCTCAGGTGTACGTGGCTGGCACCTTAGCCCGTTGAGCCACAGGCGCCGAGCCGTGATATAGATTTCACAATTTCATTTATAGTGAATAAATGCCTCTGAGAAGCTGAGAGCTGAATTCCTATTTTTTTTTTTTACTCATTCATTATAAAGTTTATTACAATACAGATAAATAATCAGATGAGAGAGTTGTATAGAGTGAGTGCTGGGGAAGAGGTAAGGAGCTTCCATGCCTTCCCTGGGTGCAACACTGTCACCAAACTTCCATGTGTTCAGCTGTTTTGATGGATTTCTCCTCCTCATCAATAGAATTTCCTAAAGTACTAATTAAAGTGTTGCCCAGAGTTGAAAACTCCTTTTAGGCAAGAAGGTTCAGGATGACTTTCTGTCAGCTGTTTTCTGTTCTTCCAGCAAGAGGGTCTGGCAGAGCTATCTAGAATAGCATGGCTAACAGCAGGAGGGGTACCTCATTTGGGGGTTCTCTGCATCAGAATATTCTGTGCATCAGGAGCCTCCTCTTTTCCAAAAGAAAGAATTATTTAGCTTCCTAACCTTCTAATCTATTTCTCCTCTCACATGGTCTGGCTCAGGTCGGCATGTCACAGGGGCTGCTGGGAGTGTGGCTTCTGGCAAGAGCAGGCTTGTCTCTAGAAAACAGCAGGGCTTGAAGGTGTCCTGGGATAATATTTTACCTGCTGTGTGAACATCTCCAAATAGCTTTATGCCTCTGGGCCCCTTTTTCACCTGTGACTTGGAAATACCCTTTCCTGTCCCCCTCCTTTTTTTTATAGGTGTGTTGGGAAGATCCAGGAGATAATGAGGGTGAAAATATCTTGGAAGGGATTGATATATAATGAGCACGTATTTTAATGCTGAAAAACCTGTATTTTATTGCAAAAAGAAAAAGAAAAAAAATCACTAGCAATATTGTAAAACCTCACGTGATACAAGGTCTGGTCAGAGGTTAGGAGCTTTCCTTTCTTGTTCACTATTTTTATGATATGTCATAAAAAAGCATTGAATTAAAAAAGCTAACACCAATAAAGGAATGGGCTGTATTATGTGGGAGGAGTAGGGGGCCAGGTCTGCATGAAGATTGGATCAAATCAACCACTTCCTGCCTATGATTATGACTATGATGTTTTGGAGGTTTACTTTATCTGTGCAGGGGACAAGAGATTTTAATGAGATTGTGTTACAGTAGTAATAAGAGTAATGTGAGTACTATACTGAGTGGAGGACACAGTTTCCCATTCTCTTCTCATTTTTTTTTTTTACAGCATTTCAGTGAAAAACGGGAAACAAAGGAGAGGCTGTAAGGGAAAGTCTAGAGAAGGAAGGGGAATAGATAGGGACAGAAAGAGGGAAAAGCAGATGAGTGGGGAGGGAGAGAGGGAGAAAGAGAGAGACAGAGAACCTGAGGTTTCTGTAATTTAGTTTCTGTTCAGGGAGAGAGCTGTCCAGCAATTGTCTACACGTGGCCCTGGAGGGAGTGTGCTCTGCGATCTTAGTAGCTGAATGTCTTGGTCTTACCCTTGCCTAAACAAGGGAACTAAATAGCACACACCCCCAACCCCTACCCCACCACACACATGCACACACTCACCACCCTAGTCATTTGCTACTGCTCTAGGAGCTAAAAGGCTACCCAAAATGAAGATTTAATCTATTCTTGCCAAGGGCTTGCAATATATGTGGTGAGGGGCAACAGGAGATTCCAGATAGTTCTGCTTTCACACATACCTACAGAGGGCCTTGCATCCATTCATTCATGCATGCACTTATCTAACAAATGTTTATTGGGCACCTACAGTGTGCCAGATGCTCTTCCAGGCCCTGAGTAGTCACCAGTGAATAAAACACATGAGATTTCTGCTGTCCTGTCTAGTGGAGACACAGAAATAGACAAATAAACCAGAGGAAAAATAGGTAATTTTTTAAGTGCTTGATGCAATTTGAAAAGGCAAGTGAGTTAGACAGGAACGGAAGGGAGGGGGTGGGAAAGATACAGACGCATTAAATAGGGTGAGCAGAAAAAGGCTTCCCAAGAACGTGCCATCTGCGCTGACACTTAAATGATGAGGAGTTCCCAGCAAGGCACAGGTCTAGGGCAAGAGCAATCCAGGTGGAGGAAACAGCAAGTTCAAAAGCCTGAATGTGAACAAGCTTAGCCTGTTTGCAAAACAGAGAAGACAGGAGGAGAAGGAGGGATAAAGTGCTTTGAGAACTTACTTGGCTTCTTGCTGGCAAGCTGCTGAGTAGCCGCCCTCTTTCTCTCAGCCATTTATTCATGCTGGGCGGGGGTTGTAGGATGAGACACCAGCTCGCAATCCCATCCTTCCCAGTCTTGGTTGAATCTGCTCTTGTCTACTTCAAGTGTGCCGTGCACCATGGTGGGTAAGCTGAGGTGTATGAAGCCAGGTGGCCCTGGTTGGAAGACTGAACCAGTTATACAGCCACTCTGTGCCTGGGACTCCTCATGAGTGAAACTGGGATAACCATGCTGGTCCCACTTCATGAGAATATTCTGAGCATCAAATCAGTCATACCCTTACAGCAATGCCGTCATAGTGCTCTGTTGTTGTTATTGTCACTATTTCAGATGCAAAAGAGTGCTAGCTACCCTTGTCTTGTTTAAAAGAAAAAGTGTGTCTCACAGGCTGGCAGGAAAGCTGCTGGTCTGGCTGTGGTAGTGGATTGTTTCTTACAGACTTACAATGCTGTAGGCTTAGAGTGCTGCTCATCTGTTTCCATTATCAAAGCATTTATTAAGCACCTACGTGTGCCTGCTGTTCTGCTGAGCAGGGTCCATAGTCACAGAGCAGAGGTGGCCATGCCCTCTGGGAATGTCACAATCTAACCCAGACATCACAGGGGCTGATAGAGATCAAGAACACACAGCGAGCCCGAGTGAATTACAGTAATATCAAGTACAAGAAAGAGATGCATGTTTAAAAGCAGCCAGTGGGTGGGGTGCCTATTCAAAGAGACAAGTGGGGGAATTTGCTACTTTTCCCAATTAGTCAGGGAAGGCTTCTTTATTGCTGCTGAAGACCAAGTAAGAAAAATAGACCAGCTGCAAGGCTGAGGTTAGGCTGACGGAAGCAGAAGGGCTGTGCCGCCCCTTGCCTGCCATGGTGAGTTTTGTCTTTGTACTACCTCCAGGCGCTCCCTATAAGGATACCTTGAAAAGAGGTGAAACGCCTCTCAGCTGGGCAGCTGTGGAGAACCTGGAGGTGGTAGAAGGATAGAATCCACCATGGCAGTCAGAAGTGGGGTGGGAGGGCACCTGTTCTGGATGTAATGGAAAGCAGAAAAAGAGTCAGGAGGAGTTTAATGGGCCTGGTCTGCTTTTTAATTCTTTCTGGGTTGGCTTCCCTGGAGCTCTGTGTTCAGAAGGGGTAAGAATAATGTGGAATGTTTTAGTCAGTGTTTTGGGTCTTTGGAGTATAATTTAACGGCTTTTCAGGGCTCAGGGGAATCTGAAGACCCTAAAACACAATGAGAACCCTGGAAATGGAGATAAACTAAAACATTTTAGAAGTAACCCAAACAAGGTGCTTATTCTTCTTAGCACTATGGTTTGATTTTATGTTTCTCTGTGTGATGATTTAATATCTGTCTCCACAAAGGGTTGACCCACCCCTAACACGGATGGGGTCTAGGACAAGAGTATGAAAGGGGGTTCACACACATACCATAATCAAAATATTTAAGAGTAATAAACCCAGGTAACAAACTATTAAACAAAACACATTCTACCTTTCAATCCTGATAAATGCATCTTCAAAACAACTTGGGAGACAGGATCAAGCTTAGAACTTTTAGATTTTTCTGAATTCTGGGCTAGCCAAATGGGGACATCTGGCCCTTCCTCTACAGGGCACTTGACTCTCTTCCACACTGACTCCACCCTACACCAAGGAGCCTTGGGTGCCCAGGTATGAACACGCCAGTTCTGTCCATACCATCCATACCATCTACCAAACAGAAGCTCCTTCTTGCCCTGTTCCCCCCCCCCACCTCCTGGGCCTTGGAGGGAACAGTTTATGGAGCTAACGGAGAAAGCCCAGGGACAGGTTCACCACTGTCAGGACAGGAATTCCAGGGTCCCAGGTAACTGGGGCATGGTTCCAGAAGAGGGAGGAGGACCCTTGATCCTGCAGACTCCTCATCCTGTAAGGAGAGATGGCTACACAGGGGCCAGAGTGGGGTCTTCTAAAGCCTGGGCCTAAGAGAGGCACTGCAAAGGGTCAGTGAGATTCCTGGAATGAGTGACCTGTGTGCATTTACTCCTCGTTGGATCATCAGCTCTCAACCCAGTGCCTGGCACCTGCTTCCTGCCCCTTAAGCTTTATTGAGTAACCTTCCTTATGGGTTGCTTAGGGTGTCCCTACTGTGGCCATCCATAGGGAAAATGGGAAATTGTAGCTAAATGTACATTTATTTACAAAATATTCATTATAAAATTTGACGAAATAGTCTCTACGTGTTGGCCACTTCTTTCTACATACACGAAGTGTTCCCTCCCACTCATGGAGAACACGTTCCAAGATAAACACTGTTATAATTTTTCCTATATATGGCGACTGGTGGGTCATCCTGTGTTTATTGAATGAATGAGCCTCTGGAGCACATCTGGTTGAGCAGCTCCCATGGGCAGGGGAACTGAGGAAAAGAGAACTTTTCCTTTTTTTCAGGAGAGAAATACTTAACTGGCATCAAATGCTGACAGTGTGCTTTGCAGAGGGGGCTCAAAGGCAGTTAGACTCTCTAGAGAGGTGAATTGGAGTTTTGCTATTATGACAAAGAACATCCTCTCAAAGTGGTTCCGAGATAGTATAGGCTACCTTAGAAGGGAAATCATATGGGTTACTGAGGCTAGATGGCCCTTAAGATCCCTTCTGAGTTCAAGACCTAGAATCATAAATGAGGCTGTTTAGTGGACCAAAGAGATTTTTAATCTAAACTGAAATGACCCACTATTCCTCTCCTTTTGAAGGGGCGATCTCATCCCAGGACATCTAGGCCCGGTACACACAACACATGGCATATGTGTCTTCAGCTAAGATTTTAAAGAATGGTCTTTCCTGGGTTCAGTCAAACAAATTCTAAGTTGTTGGCAGTCACATAATTATTGCAACTGTGAATTTTCACCATGTACACACTGTGATAGGAGACAAAGCCCATCGTGGCTGATAGTCAACAGACACCATCATGGACCCAAGGATACAGAACCATCCCCAAAGAGGGGAAGCCCAGTTACCCCCAAGAGCTGTGAGTTTTTCCACTGTAGCCCTTCACTTTCTACTTCCACCCATCTTGGTCCTGTTTAAATGGGAAGCGCCAAAGACCCTTTCTTCACTCAAGGCTCTTACCAATGCTCTCATTCTCTATTGGAAGATGATATAAGGATGTTCACACCTCATCCCCTGATCCCTGGCTATTTCACAGATTTAGCTGCCTGCTGCATGCACATACTTGTACACACATACACACAAATGAAACGTTGTGTGTACCTGCCTCACTTTCACAGACAGAACTAGAGCTGGGATGAGGGGAGACACACAGTGTCCTGATAGTTGTAGAGCAGTTCTCAAATCAGTTGTCTGCAGATCCTCAGCACATGGGGCATTTTGCAATGACCCTTCACTTGCAGCCTGTGTCATCTTGGGGTGGACTGGCCAGTGCATTGGGTGTGGCTTCTTGCCGAGCCCCTCATACATAGGGTTCTTCATTAAAGCTGATAGGGCATGAGGTTGTGTTACATGGACTTCAAAAGCACCTGGGAGAAGAAAGGAGAGATGCTGAGAATCTGTGTCTTTCTCATTCTCTCTTGCTCTCTCTCACTCTGTCTCTTCTTTCTGCACTCTTTTCCAGCTCTTATGTTGGAAAAACCCAACTGTGTGGCCTGTGAGTTGGGGAAAGGAGAGTAGGTCGAAGGGAAGGAGATACTCGAAGCAGTGTGGGAATGAGTGAGCCACTGCTTGTTTGCTTGGAAGGAAGCCAATTTGGAAGTGAGCCCGGATGTAGAGGAGCTGGCAAGCACACGGTGTAGGGGTCGAGCTGCTTACCATCCCCCTCCTGAGACATAGCACATGTAAGCTAGAGTTGATGTGTGCCTGTTACTTACAGTATACATGTGATACCCCCGTCTGTGTATGTTAAAGGCAAAAATGGGGTGCACCCCGGCCTGACTGCCTCATGACAAAATGCCAGAATTGAATAAGTTGCAATTTGAGCTCCAGGTAGATGCAGACTCCCAGGAGGGTAAAAGGGGGAGTTTGTAAGTATAGGCTATGTCCAACTCTGTGATCCAAGCAAGGACCTCACGCTTCCTAAGGGGAACACAAAGGCCCCAGTGAATTGCATTCATGAGGATTTCTCTAGAGCCCATCCACAGAGATGTTGAGAAGGACCAATTAAATTATTTTCCTCCTTTTTGGAAAAGTTATTTTGGAAATGATTGAAGAGAATCAACATCAATATCTGAAAACCCTCTGAAGCCACCCTAGCTAGGACAGGGCTCTGCATACAGTAGGGACTCATTTGTTAATCCTTTCCCCTCCCTCCCTGCACACGTTCATTTTGGATTAGTAGTGCTATCTTTGGTCCCAAGTACATGTGGAGTGGAGTGTGTATGTGTGCATGTATGCACATGGGTATATAAATTAAAGTGCCATGCAAGGGGGTTATGGACAACCCCTGGAGATCCCATCCAACCTCATTTTCCAATCCTATGCTGACCAATAGTGATGATTCTTGACCTGGTAATCGTAATCATCATCGTGGCTGGAGACCATTTGGTTCAGCATACATTTCCTCACTCTATTGCAGAAAGATGGGAAGGACCTTGGCTTCGAAGTTGGTGTGGTGCATTAAAGATCTAGGAACACAATAGCTGTTCATTAAATTGAAATGGTATTTTACCCCATCCCACCCGGAGCGTGATCCTCAGATCACAACGCTCCTTTTCCTGCTGCCCTCTCTTAATGGAGCTTAAAAAATCAGAGTAAGGCTATGCTTTCATCGCAGTAAAGCCCCAGCTGCTTCTGTGCCTGACAGTCAGGGATGCATGTTTCCACTCAGTGTCTCGGAGCGGCCGACTTTCTCCCTCCTTATGGCCTGACTCAGCCAAACTCTGCTCTCTTCTCCCTGGATCCCTCACTCCCAACACGGTTGTCTCTCTCTATCTCCATCATCAGCATGTCCCTGAAAGATCTTTATTAAGCAGCATGCTCTGGT
Organism: Perodicticus potto; assembly: GCA_963574655.1. Lineage (NCBI taxonomy): Eukaryota > Metazoa > Chordata > Mammalia > Primates > Lorisidae > Perodicticus > Perodicticus potto. The sequence goes on from CAUYRH010025680.1 coordinate 17,793, forward strand.
TGGCAGGAACTGTGTAGAAAGATACTTTCCTGAACCCTGAGTCCCCAGAGGCCAAGAGCAGACCATGCATGCAGAGGAACGTGTAGACGAAGTGCCAGAGGAAACTTGTGCCCAGCCTGTGACAGCAGGGGGCTTTGCACCTAGGTCCTCCCCACACTGATGATAGACACGATGTTAAGTAACGTTGACCTGCAAGTGACAACGTTGTTCCCTTTGCAGTTTGCTCTCATGCCTCATGATTATGTCCAGGAAAAAAGAAGAATCTCACTGTAGTGATAATACGTCTCTAACACCTTTCTAAGAGTGTCAATCTCCTTTGTAAACAAAGAGAGAAGGCACCAGATTCAGAGCCTTTGGACATACGTACACTTTTATCTGGCTAGAATTTGTTTATCTCATGTTGTTTATATTCATATATCTCTTCTTTTTTTAAAGTAGGTTAATTTTTAGAACAGTTTTAGGTTCACAGCAAAATTGAGCAGAAAGTACAGACAGTTCCCATGCTGGTGCACCTTCAACACCCCTCACCAGAGTGACAGTTGTTACAACTGATACATTGACACGTCATTATCATTCAAAGTCTATAGTTTTACCGGAGGGTCCCCTCTTGGTGTTGTGCATTCCAAGGGTTTTGACAAATGTCAAGTGACGTGTATGCACTATTACAGTATCATACACAATTCCTTCACTACCCCCCCAAACCCATGTGTTCTACCTGTGTAGCCTCCGCTTCTACTCTTGGGCTCCTGGCAATATAGTTTGATTTTTTCCAGAATATCGTATGGGGGAATCATACAGCTAGTAGCCATTTCCAATTGGCTTTTGCACTTACTGATACGCATTTAAACTCCCTGCGGGTCTTTGTGTCCTTTTGTGGGTTAATAGCACATTTCTTTTTAGTGTTGAATAATATTCCATTGCGTGAATGTCCCACTGTTTGTCTATTCTTTTTATAGAAAATGATATAAGTTTTTCATTTATGGGAGTGACAGAAAAATCCCCTTTAGAAATACCTTTATTGAAGTAAAAATGTGAGACATTTTAGGACAAATGTTAAGTTTGAAGAAAATAACTTAGTATAGATGGTGCAATACATCAAAGAATATAAGTGGTTGAAGTTAGTCTGATCTGGCTACATAATTTCAAATAGTTCTGAACATTCATGAATGCTAAGAAGTGCCTCAGGAAGGGGATGACTGGTCCCAAGGTCATTCCCTAGAATCTGCATTTTCTTTTCTCTTCTCTTCTCTTCTCTTCTCTTCTCTTCTCTTCTCTTCTCTTCTCTTCTCTTCTCTTCTCTTTTCTTTTCCCTTTCCCTTCCCCTTCTCCTCTCCTCTCTTCTCTTCTCTTTTTCAGATTAATGTGAGAGTGCAAACAATTAGGTTATAATGTTTGCCTTTGTTACGAAGAGTCCCTGTTCTAGTTATGTCCCTGCACCTAGAAGGTGTGCCATACAGCCTTACATTGTGCCCCTTAAGTGGGAGCACACCCATCCCCTCCTTCCCCCCCTCTTCCCCCTCTCTCTTTCCTCCCCCCATCTTAATTGAATTGAGTTTTTCTCTTATGCAGGCATGTATTAGATCATCCACTGGCTTCATATTAGTATCAAACACATTGGATCCTTGCTTTTCCATTCTTGTGATACTTGACTAAGAAGCATGTGTTTCAATTCTATCCAGGTTAATACAAAAGATGTAAAGTCTCTATCTTTTTTGTGGCTAAATAGTGTGGAATCTGCATTTTCAACCACTGGCTTCGACAATTTCAAAGTAGGTGATTGCTTCAGGAATAGTGTGTATGAGGAAGCAGACATATGGGTGGAAGAAAAGTGTCCATCAGACTTGAGGATCTCAGATGTATAAGGAACAGGTTTGTGCTCACTGGAGGAGGAGGAAGCTGGGAGGGCACGGGACCAGGTGACTAGGAAGGCAGTAGCCTGTGTCACCCAGAGTAGAGCAGGAAGAGCCTTTTGCATCTCTCTCTTTCTCTGCCTCAGTGATCTGAGAGCTACAAGTTCCAGATGGGACAGCCAAAAGATGAAGAAGTCTAGTCCACACGGGACTGTGACATGAAGGAGATGCTAACTTAATTGTGGTAAGGCACTGAGGCTTGGGGGTTTGTCTGTTACTAGCTAATGTTAATTTCCTTGACTAATATACCCATCAATTTCTACTCCTGGGGGCAGCGCCTGTGGCTCAAAGGAGTAGAGCGCTGGCCCCATATACTGGAGGTGGTGGGTTCAAACCCAGCCCCGGCCAAAAAAAAAAAAAAAAAAATTTCTACTCCTGAATGGCATTCAAAGGGAATTCAAATCTAAGGTTTGCTTCCCCGGGGAAGACCTCAAGTCCCACAGGAGAGCAACAATGGTGCACAACTCTGTCTCTCATAGCTCACTAAGTCCCAATAATGAAGTGTTTCACCTCAGGAAGGACATGTCACTTTTGTCTGTAACTCATTGGCCAGATCTAGAAACACGGCTCCCCCATCAGCAACAAGGGTGGGTGGGGAGTATAATGCTCCTGAGTGCCTGGAAAAAGAGGAACTCACCCATCTGTTTTCCATAGATGGGTGAGTTCTAGAAGTCTCTCTCCCAACAATGGTAGAACCTCCCTTTAAGGGCTGTAATGAGAATTGAGAGAGAGAGAGAGAGGAGAACTGTGGCATGCTTTTAGAACACTGTCTACCCAAATTAAGCACTTGATAAATATTAGAAGTTATTGTTTCATTTATTAAAGGAGGAGGTTGTGTTGGAGAAGACGTGCCTATCCAAGTTCCTTCTAGCTCTGCTTCCTTATTTGTGCCGTATCTGGTAGGGGACCCGTACTTGGAGCTGGTATAAGTCCAATTCTTCTTTTCACCAACAGAAGTCTCCCTAGAAGAATGGCCTTAGAACCAGGCATTAAAGACTGAATAGGGGAAAGAATTTGGATAATGGGAGGTGGAAACTGTGCCTGGCCTGAGAAAAACAGAAGCAAAAAGTAAGAGATCCTTTTGGAGAAAATGAGCAAGGTCGATAAGAACACGGAACTTTCAGAGTCAGGCAGAACTACTCTCAAATCCCATTGTCACTGGGTGGTGGATGTATGCCCTTAGGCAAGTCACACATAGATTCCAAATCTCAATACCTTTCACTGTAGAATGACAACAGTAATAATAGTACTTGTCCCAGAGGTGGTTGTGAGGATAAATCATATAATACATGCGAAACTCTTAGCATGGTGCAGAATGTAAACATACAGGAAATTCAGAAACGTTCCATAACATTAGCTCTTGAGTTATTAGCTGACCTCACTCGCTCTATGTTGTCTTCTTCAAACATCCTTTGAGAATTTCCGCCTTGGACTATGAATGAATGTGGGCTACTGACCTCAGGAGGAGCTGCCAGATGTAGTGGGCAGGTAAAACTAAATATACCCAAGTAGTGCCTATAGACTAAATAAAAATTATCTCATGGATACACATACTATTTTTCAAACATACATGGAAGTGATTGTGATGAACAACATCAAAAGCATCCTTCAATTTAGCATAGCCTCTTGTCAGTAAGTATATTCTCAATTAATAGATAGATAGTCAAAGTATTGGGTTCCAGGCAGCTATCTGTGCCCTCAGTTCTTGGGGTGCTTTTGGCTGGAAAATAACCAGACACTCCAAAGAAAGGCAAGCATGAAACAAAGTTTATCAAGAAAGAGGAAAATAGGTGTACAGTAAGACCAAGATACAGGCTTACAGAGCACAGTACATTTGCTATAGAAACAACCAGGGCCTCCATTGTTGTGACAAGAAAAAAGGTTTGGTTATAGCCGGGGGTTCTGTTTTATATCTCCTGGATTGGGCCTACCTCATGGTCACCTTGGAACCAGAGTCTTACTGGGCATGGAGCCTCTCTGAAAGCCCCTTGGGGGAGGTGGACTGCATATAGATTTAAGCTAATGACATGATACAATTATTCTTAAGGCTGTTCTAAGTCACCTTCCAGACTATGTTTTACCTATGTGGCTTGGCCCATGGGCTAGAGAGTTCCCTACATCCTTTTGCAGTTTGCGTGCTGAGTTCTGATTGGCAGATTGGTAGGGTGTTCCCTCCTCCCCAGGTGTGAGTGCTCACTCAGGACGAGATTACAGTGGGCAGCACAGAAATGGGACCTGGGGTCCCACACTTGTCGTCTTTGCCTAGGAGAGCAGCTTTCCTATCTATCTACCTAACAAAAGTACAACTACAGTCATTTGAGGGCTTGTGAAACTTTTTTAATTTAAAAAGGGTCCAACTTATAGATCTACTATAAAATAACTGGCCAGTATTTTTCAAAGTCTCAAGGTTGTTAAAATTGAAGAATGATGGGAGACCGTCAGGAGTCTAAGGAGAAGTTACAGCTAAATACAATCAATGTGTAATCCATCTTGGATTCTGGACCAGATAAAAGACATTTGTGGGACAGTTCGGGGAATTTGAACAGGTGCATAGGTTAGTTAATAGTCTTGTATCAGTGTTAAATTCTTGGTTAGGGTCATTGTATTATCATCACGTAAGATGTTAATCCTTGGGGAAGTTGAATGAAGGGTGTATGAGAACTCTGAGATTTTTACAAATTTTTTATATTTGAAATTGTTTCAAAATGAAAATAATTTAAAAGGGGAGTGTTTTCTCAGACTTGGAATATTGGGAATTTACTAGTATAGCAAAAAAGGCTTTGGTTTGGTTGGAATCCATTTCCCAGATGTGTGACTTTGGGCAAATCAGTTGAATCCTCTGAACTTCAGTGTCCTGTGTCTACTACAGGGAGCTAACGAAAGCCCGTACTTCGGAGAACTGTTTTAGAATTGAAGAATACAGTGTTTAGCACAGTGCATAAAGGGGTAGGGGAGATCCCAAGAAATGTTAGCTCTCTTTCTGGTCTCTACTTTCCCCTCTCTTCCCCCACTTCCCCAGGTATAAGAACTGCATGCTAAATGCTTGAGCAATGAAAAGTGTTGCGTGGGCAGGAAAGTTTTCACAATATAAACAGCACTGGCCAGTAACATTTCCTAACCTCCTCAAAAGGAAGTCACTGAGTGAGTGTGGGTTGTATATTTTGATCCATCCTGTGGCAATCCCTCCAGAAACCAAAGACTTAAGCCTTGGTGGAACAAGAAAAGTTTTCTATTCCTGGGGCTCTCAGTTTCCCCCAAACCAGGCAGTCACAGGTGAATGAGAGCCGGCAGTGAGTGGGTGAGCAGGGGTGTGGTTCTATTGTGTGTGTGTGTTTGTTGCAGGGAGCAGGGACCAGCTTGAGGGACTGGGGAGTGGGCTGAGTCTAGGCCTGGAGTACCACTCTTTAATGCAGGAGAGAAGGGCCCTTGAGAGGGTTGGTGCCTGTGGCTGCTTCTGCCTTTTGAATATCTTTGTTCCAGGAAGAACCCAGAGGGGCTGGTCTTTGCAAACTCAGTCCTGACACTCTGTAATACTTGCTGCCTAGTTTCTGGTTTCTGACATCCCTTACATATTTTCCTGAAAAATAGTAATAACAATAAGTTTGGGGCTTGAGGGTGTATGTGATGTAATTTCAAGATTTTCCTACCCTCCTACCCCAAATAAACTCACTTATTGGGAAGTGACCCTAGACCAAGATTCTTCATGATTTAAATTGAGTTTCATTCTTCCTATGAATGCAACTCAAGTCCCAAGAATGTATTTGATGTGGTGGCTGGAACTTGCTTCATAGTAATCCAGTGACTACAGATAAAACAAGGCTGGCAACGTGTGTCATTGCTGAAGCTGGCCCATGGGAGGTGTATTCTGCTTTTCTCTCTACTTTTATGTATATTTGAAATTTTCCATAATAAAAAGGTATGTTCTATTGTCTGGTTAATAAAAATATTATAAAAGAACAATTATTGAACAGGTTTTAAAAAGCTAGCTGGGGGCAGACAAGACAACTTTGGGCACAATTACGCTAAGTCCAGAGTCCAAGGACCGGAGTGAGTCCTACCAGGTGTTTCATCTGTCTTGGTCAGTGAGGTGAATAAATCTGATACCCTCTAAGAGATCTTCTATCCCCTAAAATCATGATTTAAAGATGAAAATGTCCTGTTGTCCATTTCCCTGCTGATCCACCTGGCATGATGCCAGCAAAAGGATCAGTGTGACCATTCACTCAGCAGACATGGAGCCAACACAGCCAGATGCCAGGCTTCAGGAACGTGAGAGCAAATGGGGAGTTCAGAGTCTGTGCAAGAGACTGATGTGCTCAGAAGTGCTCTGAGTACCTGGGATCAGGGTTGCACACAATGTGCTGAAGGACGACACAGGAGAGTGACTAGTGATGTCCCGGAGAGCTGGAGCAGGGCCCCAGAGGGGCTAAGCTTTGAGTGGTTGAGTAAGGATGAGTAGGTGGCGGTAAGGGAATTCTCCGGGTAGACACATATGCCAAGGCAGAGCAGTAAGAGATCTACCCTGACTCTCCCTATCAGAAACTTATTCCTTTTGGCCAATCCTCCCCACCCTCATTGTGTTTCAAATTGCCCTGCTATGCTTTAGGAGCCAGTTAGCTTGCTTTCCTTAGACAGCTGGGCAGGAAACAGAAAGGAAAGGGATGTGTTCACTCCTCTCTACTGGCCAGTCCTCTCAATGCCAGCCTTTTCAGGCTGGGTCTTAATGGAATTTCTGTGATAGGCTGGCTGCACTTGGGTCTACCTGCCTGGGAACAGTAACTGCACGAAAGCTATTTAGTTAGCTGAATGGTGTTTTTATCTGGAAGGCTCTAGAGGGTCTGGAAGAACCCCTGTGGGTTCAGGAGCTTCCTTATCCTTCAACACATGTGCATCTGGTAGTTCATATTTCTTTCTTTCTTTTTTTTTTTTTTGGTAGAGACTCACTTTATCGCTCTTGGAGGAGTGCCACGGCGTCACACAGCTCACAGCAACCTCCAACTCCTGGGCTTAGGCAATTCTCTTGCCTCAGCCTCCTGAGTAGCTGGGGCTACAGGCGCCCGCCACAACGCCTGGCTATTTTTCTGTTTTTGCAGTTCGGCCGAGGCTGGGTTTGAACCCACCACCTTCGGTATATGGGGCCGGCGCCCTACTCGATGAGCCACAGGCACCGCCCAGGTAGTTCATATTTCTATGGCAGGGAGGGAAGAGCAGACATTATTTTCCCGGTCTTTAGGAATGAGAAACCAGGATTCAGAGAGGTGACGTGACATGCTCAAGATGGAAGGCAAATCTCTGCGCTTGCATTTCCCGTTCCCAGGAGGTATCAGTAAACACACCAGCACCTATTAGGAGGAAGAAATTCTTCCTTCTTTCACCCCTTTTCAGCCTCAGAACCATTCAGCCGTTCACTTCTGAATGCATTAAGACGCTGTAGTAACGTATTAATTTGCCAGAACATTTAGAGAGTATAAGCAATCAGGAAGAATGGACCGGAGTTTATGGTTAATTTGATTTTCTGGTGAATTTGAGACTAAACTTATAACTTGTATTTCAATGTTTATTATTGAAAATCTTTACGAAATGTCACCCCCACGCAACATTTCCTTGATGCTAAAGGATTGTCTGAAGTCAGGCTCCCTGATTAGAGGCAGCACAGGAGATGAAGTTCCAACTTCATCGACCACAGGATGTCTTGTAGAAGCTGGTGGGCGGGTTTTATTTAAACAGTGATACCAACTTGTTTTCTTTCTCCCACAAGGGGAGAATAAAATGTCTAGTTTGTTCATTTGGCAATTATTTACTGAGAGGTTACTTTGTACCAGAACTGCTGAGGGTTGGGGACACCGCAGTGAACACCGATCCTGTCCCCTTGGAGCTTCGCGGGTCTGGTGACTCAGGGGGACCAATTCAGATGCAGCCAGGTGAGGACGAAGAATTGTGCAAAGTGCTTTGGGTGTGCAGGCCTGGAGACCAAGGAGGGCTTCTCACAAGGCAAGATCTCTATGGGGGCCCTGAGGTCGGCCAAGATAAGAGAGCAGAGGGCATTCCAGGCAGAAGGAGAAGGTTCCCAAAAGCACAGAGGTAGGAAAGGATGCTGCCCCTAGGAGTAATGGGAAGGCCCAGTCTGCTTCTGTACACAAACCCTTGCTCATTCTCCTACCTCTGCACACTCTGGTCTGTAGATTTGTGTCTACTACAGAAACTCAAAGCAGCTGTGAGTTTCCCTAAACTTGGGGGCTTCCTCTGTGCATCCCCTGGCCTAGCCCAGCCTGGCTTCCATAAGGAAGCTGCCTTACTTAGCCTACTTGCAAAAGGGAGGCATGGGGGTCCCTCCACTTGGGGTGATCACCATGGTGACACCCACCTCAAATTGCTGGGGAATGCAACACATTGACTAAGGGGAGTACAGAAGCCCTAAAACTCTAAACATGCCCAAGCGCCTCCCATATGTTTGGTAAACCATTGTCTCATTCAAGTCCCGGGTACACTTTTACTTCAGATCTCTTACCTACAGGCCATTTTCTGGACAGAGAACCAGTAGAAAGTGTCAGAAACATGCCACAGGCCACATGGTGTTCACAGACCTTCGGTTTCTCTGCTCTCCCCATCTCTCTGAACTTGCTCGTACCTGTGGAGATTTGGGAGACACAGGACCAAGGCATCCTGTTCGCCTTTTTTTCCTTTTTCTTTTTAAATTACATGCCCTAGCTGCCATCAGCATTATTGCTACCTACCCTCATAGGGAAGTGTTAACAGGTTTTGTTACTTGTAGGATAATGTTTGTCTGACAAAGGGACCTTCCTTCACTTTAAGGCCTGAAGAGAGTAAACCATGTGTTTGTGCTATTGTCATGAACAGATGCTGGCCTAGCCATGGGATACACAGTCATAAAAGTAGACAAGGCCTCTGCTCTCATGGAGCTCTCATGGAGCTCTCGGGCTGGAAGGGAAGTCTGGCAGAATTATGAGTCCTGCTAACACTCTCTAGCACAAGGGTAAGTAATAATACTACTGATGATAGTGGTCCTAGTAGCCTTGGCCACCAAGGTGATTCACTTCCACCTCTTAGCACAATTCTGCTTGTGGCTTTTGCCTTCCCTCTGCCTTCATCGTCTTGAACAGTGTTTAAATTTCTTGATCAACTTTCAAATCCTTTCTCCATGGCTCAGTGCCTGTAGCTTAAGCGGCTAGGGCACCAGCCACATACACCAGAGCTGGCAGGTTCAAATCCAGCCCAGGCCTGCCAAACAACAATGACAACTACAACCAACAAATAGCTGGGTGTTGCTGCAGGCTCCTGTAGTCCCAGCTACTTGGGAGGCTAAGGCAAGAGAATCGTTTAAGCCCAAGAGTTTGAGGTTGCTGTGAGCTGTGACACCATAGCACTCTACCCATGGTGACAACTTGAAACTCTGTCTCAAAAAAAAAAAAAAAAAATTCTTTCTCCATTGCAATTTTACTCCAAACATTCAGACGCCCTTCCTTTGCACTTGGTAATGCCTGATATGGGAGGGAACTTCCAGTGGTAGTAATATCCATTCTGTCAGTTAGCCCACTGACTCAGAATAAATAATTATGAGTGAGGTAAGTGCAGTGGGCAGAAGTATAGTTATTATGCTCCAGGAATATAATAGTGTCTTTCAAGACAAAACTATGAAATAGGGATTGTCATTCCTGACTGTTTACATCAGTAAGACAGATTTGGAAAAGTCACGTAACTTGTTTTCCAGTTGTAGAGCTGAGATTTGGATCTTGGGCTCCTGGCTCCAAGTCAAATGTTCTTTCTACTATTTAATTAAACATAATTAAATTCAGCAACTATTTTTCAAGTACCTATGATGTGCCAAGCATGGCGCTAGCCCTAGGAATGCACATAAAGAGATACAGTTTCTTTTCTCAGTAAACTTTCAGTTTAAATGAAAAGAAACAAGTGTGTGAACAAATAATCGTCATCAAAATCATGATGAAGAAATGTTCTAATTACAGCATGGGCAGAAAAGGGGGAGGGGTCAACTCTGCCTGGGTGAGTAGGAGGCTGGTGCCTTCCTGGACTAAAGAACCTGCAGCTGGTGGTAGGAGGATGTGTAAGAGCTCACCAGGGCTGTGTGCAGGAAGAGGCACTCCAGCACCTGCAGACACAAGGTGGCGTGGCACAGTGTCATGGTGTGGCATGGTGAAGTGGCCTAGCAAGGCAGTGTGGCACAGTACGGTGGTAGTGGTGTGGTATAGCAAGATGGCGGAGCACCATGTACACACAAAGAGTGTCAGAAGATAGAACGGCAAGGACCAAAGACCCCTGAGTATGTTCAGTGTGTTGCCTCCCCCTAGCTGTCCCTTGCAGTGAATAGGCTAGTAACACATCCCACCCGCACACACCACCCCTCCCATCTCCAGATCCAGTGACCCTACATAATAAGGAGTTCTGAGCAGTTCAGTTTCCTGCTTCTCATTGTCATGAAAAAAGTTAGATGCCCTCAGCACAGTGACAATCAGGGACTACTGGGGTTTGAACCTAACTTCTTAGTCCAGTTTCCAGTTTCATCACCCTGACTTCCCACCACATACTCTTCCCAATCCCCACTGCCTGTCTTCCCTCCATTCACCCCCTAGTTCTCTGTTTTTTGATTTCTGCTCAAAAGGCTTTCTTCCTCCTGGGACCTCTGTCCCCTCTTCCTTTAGCAGTCCAAAACCAATCTCCTCCAAGCCCTATATCCAGTGTCACCTCCTCCCTGAGTCCTCCCTCCTGCACTTCATTTCATTCCCAGGAGTGGTCCTAGTGCACTAGTGCAGGCTGCTTGCCCTGTCGTCACTATGTAGCTCCATTTCCTTCTCCCAGGTAGAAGGTGAGCTCCAGGGAGCTTGTTCCCCATCTCCAGTTCACCTTTATGCTGCCTACTATGTCTAGAAATTGTAGGCTTGGTGCCCATGCTCAGTGGTGAGAGCGCCGGCCAGGTGCATCGAGGCTGGTGGGTTCAAACCCAGCCCGAACCTGCTAAACAACAATGACAACAACAACAATAACAACAACAAAATAGCTGGGCAGTGTGGTGGGCGCCTGTAGTCCCAGCTACTTGGGAGGCTGAGGCAAGAGAATCACTTAAGCCCAAGAGTTGGAGGGTGCTGTGAGCTGTGATGCCACGGCACTCTACCAAGGGCAACATAGTGAGAGTCTGTCTCAAAAAAAAAAAAAAAATAGAAATTGTAAGGGCTCAGAAAGGTAATGTAATTAATATAATCCAAGCCAATTAGGTATTTGAACACCTTCATGTATCCACTCAAGAAATGCATTCCCCCCCCCCCAATGAACATTTTCCTCTTTCTTCTACGGTAGAAGAGAGCATATTTCTGAAACATGTTTTTAAACATCTCTGTGGTTGGCACATCACCCTCTCAGTCATTCTTTCTGCACAGTAAGCACCCACAGTGAATCCTTTACTAGGACTGTTGTTAGCAGTCAGACAAGGCCCTTACCCTAAGGAATTTACCTTCTTGCTATCAGAAACCTGAAGGTATCAGAACAGCCTTCGCTGAGAAACAGTCTGTAAATTACGTGACCAGTAGTCTTCTGTGGTATCAAAATTCTGAAAGACAAGAAAGACCGAGGGTCTATTATAGATACCAGGAGACCAGCGACACATACTAACTAAATGCAATGTGAGAGTCTAGAACCATAAAAAAGGATGTTATTGGAAAACTAGTGAAGTTCGAATGGGGTCTTTAGTTGTACCATAACTTCCTTGTTCTGATACTTATACAGTGAATATGTATAATTTTGTTCTATTGTATGGCTGAATAATATGCCATTGTGTACATATACCATATTTTTTTTCAGGGGTGTAAGTGCTCTGGTTACATGACTGCTTTTGTACTCCTTGAGTCAAAATCATAAGTGTACTGATCAGCCAGATAGTGTACATTGTTCCTATTAGGTATGATTTCTTCCATTTCCCCCTCCACCTGCTTGATTTCCATTGAGTTTTACTTCCATCTGTGCACATGAGTGTTGATTGGTTAGTTGTAATTTAATAGTGAGCACATGTCATGGTTGCTTTTCCATTCTGGGGATACTTCACTTAGAAGAATGGTCTCTACTTCCACCCAGATCGTTCCAAAAGGTATTAATTCAGTTTTAATGGCTAAAAGTAGTACTCCATGGTATACATATACCACAGTTTTTTGATCCACTTATCAAGTACCAATTGGCACTTGGGTCAATTCCACATCTTTGTGATTGTGAATTGTTCCTGCAATCAACATACTAGTGCAAACATCTTTTGATAAAAAAAACTATTTTTTCCTTTGAGTAAATACCCAATAGCCAAATGAAATTTTTGGATCAAATGGAAGGTCTACGTTTAGTTCTTTGAAGAATCTCATACTATTTTCTGTGGGGATTGTATGTACTAGTTTGCAGTCCCACCAACACAATATAAGTGACCCTTTTTCTTCTCATTCATGCCAGCGGCTGCTATTTTGGACCTTCTTTTGTTTCTTTTCTTTTTATTTATTTATTTGTTTGTTTGGGACTTTTTAATAAAAGCCATTCTCACGGGGTTGAGGCAATATCTATTGAAGTTTTCAGTCGCATTTCTCTGATGATTAATGTCATTGAGCATTTTTATGTGGTTATTAGTCATTAGTCTATCTTCTTTTGAAAAGCTTCTCTTTGTGTTTTTCTCCCACTTTTTTAATGGGGTTGTTGATTTTTCCTGCTGATTTGCAGATTCTGGTTATTAGCCCTTTATCAGATGTATAGCTTAGAAATATTTTCTCCCTTTTTGTACGCTATTTGCCCTTTTGATTGTTTCCTTGGCTGTACCACATTCTGTTTATCCATTGCATTATTGATAGGCACCTAGATTGATTCTATATTCTGGCTATTGTGAATAGTGCAGAAATAAACATGGGAGTGCAGACATCTCTTTGATTGATATATTGAGTTCCTTTCTTTTGGATATATACCTAGTAGTGCAATTGCTGCATCATATGGAAATTCTTTTAGTTTTTTGAGGAACCTGTTCTTCATAGTGGCTGCACCAATTTACATTCCCACCAACAGTGTATGAAGGTTTTCCTTTTTCCACATCCTTCCTGACATCTGTTACTGTCTGTCTTTTTGATACAAACCATTCTAACTGGGGCAAGATGATATCATATTGTGGTTTTAATTTACATTTTTCTGATAATTAGTGATGGGCATGTTTTCAGATATCTGTTGGTCATTTGTATGTCTTCTTTTGAATGATTTCTGTTCAGTTCTTTTGCCTGTTTTAAAATTGGATTATTTATTCTTTTGCTATTGAATTGTTTGATTCTTTATATATTCTAGTGGTTAATCCATTGTCAGAAGAATAGTTCGTAAGTATTTTATTCCATTTGTGTGTTGTCTACTCATTTTGTTGATTTTTTTTCCTTTGCTGTGCAGAAGTATTTTAGCTTGATATAATCCAAATTGACCATTTTGCTTTGGTTACCTGTGCTTTTGAGATCTTACACAAGAAATCTTTATCCAAACCAATGTACTGGAACATTTCCCCAATGTTTTCTTCTAATAGTTTCATAGTTTCAGGTCTTATATTCAAGCCTTCAAACCACTTTTTGTTTGGTTTTTTATATGGTAAGAGATAGGGGCCTCATTTCATTCTTCTGCATATAGTTACATAGTTTCCCCAGAACCATTTATTCAAAAACCTCTCCTCTCCCCATTGTAAGTTCTTGGCACCTTTGTTTAAGATGAGTTGTTTGTAAATGAATAGATTTATACCTGGGTTCTCTATTCTTTTCCATTGATCCATGTGCCCATCTTTATGGAGTGCCATGCTGTTCTGGTTACTATAGCTTTATAACAGATTTTGAAGTCAGGTAGAATGATGCCTCCAGCTTTATTCTTTTTGCTCACTACTGCTTTGATTGTGGTTTGGAACCGTAGGTTCCATAGAAATTTTAGGATTCTTTTTTCTATTTCTGTGAAGAATGTCACTGATATTTTGATAGGTATTGCATTGAATCCAGAAACTGCTATATGCAGGCAGAATGGGGATTGAAGGTCCCATTCATGGCAAGGAAAAACACCCCCAGAAAAAGGGGAAAATAAAAAAATAAGCTAAGCAAGGCAGAACAAAGGAAAGTTAGCTAGTTTACCTTTAAACCAGCCACTGCTAAATTTTGTATCTAAGCAAGTTTTCTGCTTTTCCTAGAAGTCTGGCCTGTTGGGGATACCACTTACTAACACCACTTACGGGTCTGTAAACACTCTGAAGGAATAATGGCCACAGAGGAAGCTGTGTGCAAGGCCAAGCAAGAACTAGGCTGTCCCCTGCCTAGTTAACAGTCAAAGCAATGACAAACAGTCATTGTAGTGATTTGTATTTGGCTGGGGCAGAGATGAAGGGAACAGCTGAAGCCCTGAAATATGGGTAGGAGGGCTTTTATCCCTTATCACAGAGGAAGATTCTGTGTGGTGGTGATGAGAGGAAAATTCCTCTTTCCCACCAATTCTTCAGAGGAGATTGACGCCAGTGGCATTTTACTCCAGTGAACTAACAGGTATTAATACCCTCCTAGAAATCTGTGTGAGATAAGAGGCTGCACCCACACGAGGCTCAGGTTCCAGATTTTTCAAGACTGCTCAGACCCTTAAGGTTAATAATTATAGAAACAATAGGAACTGATATGCTCACTCAGAGAAACTGCTGGCATCTGTTCCCTTCCTCAGCTTACCTTCTGGGCTAATCGGTAAATAGCCTTCAATAAAAGCTGAGTGGAACTGACACTCAGGGCCACCATCAGAAACGGGAGGTGATCCCCTGAACTTCCACCTTTAAAAATTTTATTCTGTGTGTCTTGTCTCTTTATCTCTCATCATTTCTAACCTTATATTTCTTCAGTTGGTTGCTGCCAGATACATAGGTCTTAATGGACCCTGATCCCAAGGGGTAGGGGGGACCTGGCCAGCTTTGGTAGTATTGCCATTTTAACAATATTAATTCCTCCAATCTTTGAGCACGGAGTCTCTTTCCACTTTTTTGTATTTCTTTTCTATTTCTTTCATCAGAGTTTTGTAGTTTTCCTTGTGTAGACCTTTTACTTCTCTGGTTGGATTGATTCCAATGCATTTTATATTTTTTATAGCTATTGTAAATAGGATTGCTTTCTTGATTTCATTTTCAGACTTTTTTTTGTAAATATACATACATCCTACTGATTTTTGTATGTTGATTTTGTATCCTGTAACTTTGTCAAATTTGTTTATCAATTCTAACTATTGTGTAGGTGTGGAGAGTCTTTATGTTTTTCTAATTACAAGATCATGTCTTCCGTGAACAAGGGTAATTTTTACTTCTTCCTTTCCATGAATACCCTTTATTTATTTCTCTTGCCTAGTTTTTCTGGCCAGGACTTCCAGTATTGTGTTGAATAATAGCAGTGAAAGTGAGCATCTTCATCTTATTCCAGTCTTTCAGGAAAGACATTCAATTTTCCACATTTGTTATAATGTTAGTCTAATGTTTCTCATGGATGGCCTTAATTATTTTGAGATTTCTTTCTTTTTTTTTTTTTTCGTGTTTATTTTGCAGTTTGGCCAAGGCCGGTCTTGAACCTGCCACCTTCGGTATATGGAGCCAGCGCCCTACTTGCTGAGCCACAGGTGGCCCCCTATTTTGAAATTTCTTACATACTCGTATTTTGATAATGTTTTTGTCATAAAGTGATATTGAATTTTATCAATTGATTTTTCGACATGTATTGAACTAATAATTCTGGTTTTAGTCTTGATTCTCGTGTATCATTTTTATTTATTTGCTTATATTGAACATTCCTTAGATCCTTAAAATGAACCTACTTGATCATGATGAATGATCTTTTTATGTGTTGCTGTATTCAGTCTGCTGGTAATTTTTTGAGGATTTTTGCATGCATGTTCATCAGTAATGTTGGCCTATAGTTTTCCTTGTCTGGTTTTTATATTAGGGTAATGTTGACCTCATAGAATGACTTTGGAAGTAGTCCCTCCTCTTCAATTTTTTTTGAAGTGTTTGAGTAGGATTGTATTAATTCTTCTTCAAGTACTTAGTTAAAATTTAGCAGTGATTTCACCAGGTCATGGGCTTTTCTTTGAAGTGAGTCTTTTTATTACAGCTTTGATCTCATTATTCATTATTGGTTTAGTGAAGTTTTCTGGTTTTTTTTTTTTTTAAACCAAGTCTCACGTTCTTGCTCCTGGTAAGGTGCCTTGGTGTCATAGAGCACAGCAACCTCAAACTCTTGGGGTCAATCAATCTTCTTGTCTCAGCCTCCCAAGTAGCTAGGACTACAGGCTTCCATCACAATGCTTGGCTGTTTTTGTTTTCGTTTTTTTTTGAAACAGAGTCTCACTATGTCACCCTTGGTAGAGTGCTGTGGCGTCACAGCTCACAGCAACTTCAAACTCTTGGGCTTAAGCAATTCTCTTGCCTCAGCCTCCCAAGTAGCTGAGAATACAGGTGCCCGCCACAATGCCCAGCTATTTTGTTTTGTTGTTGCAGTTGTCATTTTTGATTTTAGCTGGCCCAGGCTGAGTTTGAACCCACCAGCCTCAATGTATGTGGCCAGCATCCTACCCACTGAGCTATGGGTGCCACCCTCAGCTGTTTTTTTAGAGACAGGGGGTCTCACTATTGGTCAGGCTGGTCTTGAACTCATGAGCTCAAGCAATTACCCTGCCTCAGCTTCCCAGAGTGATGGGATTACTGGTGTGAGCCACTGTGCCCGGCCCAAGTTTTCTATTTCTTCATGGCCCAATCTTTGTAGATTGCACATGTCCAGAAATTATTCATTTCTTCCAGATTTTCCAATTTGTTGGCATATAATTGTTTATTGTGGTTATACTGATTCTTTTTATTTCTGAGGCCTTGGTTGTTATGTCTCCTAATTTTATTTATTTGGATCTTCTTTCTTTCTTTTTCTTAATCTAGCTAAAGATTGTTGATTTTGCTTATTTTTTTCCAAAAATCGACTTTTCATTTTGTTGATCTTTTGCATTGGGTTTGTTGTTTTGTCTTTCACTTATTTCTGCACTAATCTTTATTATTTCTTTCCTCCTACTAATTTGGGGTTTAGTATGTTTTTGCTTTTATGGTTACTTGAGGTACATTTGTACATTATTAATTTGAAATCTTTATACTTTTTTAAAAAATAAGCTTCTTTGTTCTATAAACTTCCCTTTTGGTATGGCTTTTGCCATATTCCATAGATTTGGGTATGTTGTATTTCCATTTTCATTTGCTTCAACAAATTTTAAGATTTCCTTCTTAATTTATTCACTGACCCATTGGTCCTTCTACATGTTATTTAATTTCCATGTGTTGGTGTATTTTCTAATGTTCTTCTTATTATTAGTTTTCTAGTTTTATTCCATCATGGTAAGAAAAGTTACTTGATATGATTTCTATTTTTTTTAATTGTGCAGATTTTCTTTGTGGCTAAGATATGGTCTATTCTGGAAAATGTGTGAGGGTATTTTCAATCAACATGTTCTATAGCTTTTACTCCCTAAATGTCTCTACAATCCATCCATTTCTCTGTATCTAAACTGCCACCATCTCAGTTCAAGCTACTGTTTTCTTTGGGTTATTAAACCTCTGTTTTGACTGCCTACTTTCATTTTTATTTTCTCCATTCTGTTCTCTATAGAACTGTAGAGTGATTGATCATTCTTTACCCAAATCTGGTTCTTAGAATTGACCTAAAATTCTTCCATGGGCTCTTTCTTCTTAGGATGATACCCCAGAGCCTGGACTTGTTTTTCAAGGTTATTCCTAGGCCAGCCTCTGTCTACCTTTCTAGACTCTTTTATTGCCTCCCCTCACCTCTCACATGTCAAAGTCTCTTCCTTAGAGATGTTGACCTTCTTTCAGGTTCAAAGGCTCAATTCTCTCTTTTGCCTCAGCCTGCAGACCCCCATTCCCTCTGTTTAGAAACTCTCTGCCTTTCAGATATATCCTTTGTACAGGTGTCATGTCTACCTTGGTACTGCACAGAGGTTGGTATGCTGAGGACATTCAATGAATCTTTGTTGAATATATGAAGCAATATTTTTTTTTGAGGCAGAGCCTCAAGCTGTCACCCTAGGTAGAGCGTCATGGCATCACAGTTCACAGCAACCTCCAACTCCTGGGCTTACGTGATTCTCTTGCCTCAGTCTCCCAAGTCGCTGGGACTACAGGTGCCCACCACAATGCCCGGCTATTTTTGTTGTTTTTGTTGTTACAATTGTCATTGTTGTAAAGAGCAGAATGCAGAATTTCAGGCTCCCCTCCAGATCTGGGAAATCAGGCCTGGACTGGATTCGAACCCACCAGCTCTGGTGCATGTGGCTGGCACTCTAGCCACTTGATCTACAGGCACTGAGCTTGAAGCAACCTTTTTAAGGACTAACTATATGCACAAAAATACTAATGCTCCTAGATATGTGTGTTCATGAGAAGGTGGTGGGTACCAAACAAGCAGATCTTACGTTTGATGATGTATGTGTGTGTGTGTATGTGAGTGTATGTATGTGTGTGTGCAGGCACATGCATGATGGAGAGTGGGAAGGGCTTAAAATAGTTCAAAACATCGCTTAACATAGAGTGAACAACTATTCCACTTTGCCAAGGACTGTCAAATCTTCCACATGTGGGACTTACAGTGCTAAAACTGGGACAGTCCCAGACAAACCTAGATAGTAGGCTACTCTACAAGAATTCTCCAGCTAACTATACTGTAGACTGTTAAACCCAAGAGATAACACTAGATACTGTATGTCTGCTTGCCCATATGTCAGGAAGTGCTTGTTGTTGATTGGTTGATAGGTGTCTGTTTTCACACTCTAGAGGAAAGCAGACATCAGCTCTTTGCCAGGCTGTTTAGAGATAGGAGGTGTGATCTCTGAGACCCTCCTGTTTGATCTTACAAGGGGTAGGCGGATTTAAGAAGTTAGATTTGTAGCATAGAGCTTCTCAGCCTTCAACATGCACATGAATTGCCAGGAGACTTTGTTGAACTGCAGATTCTGATTTCCCAGATCTGGAGGGGAGCCTGAAATTCTGCATTTCTCTGAGTACCCAGGTCCTTGTCAATACTTCTAATTCACTGATCACACTTTGAGCAGCAAAGCGGGCCTCTTGCATCCTTAGCTGGCATGTGAGATTTATCTGGGGGGCTCTTACCAAAGCCTAGCCACAAAACCAGATCAATTAAGTCAATCTCTAGGAGTGGGACCAGGCATCCATATTTTTAACTTTCCTCAGGCAATTCTAATGTGCAGACGGGGTTGCAAATCTTAGGAAGGGGGAGTGGAGAAAAATACCGCTTGATGATAAAGGCTGATTGATTGGTCCAGATGGGCTAGGCTGTGCTGTCAAGAGATTTATTGGAAGTCGAATCAGAAATCTAAAAGAAGAAGCTTATTTTGGAAAGCCTAGAGGCAAGATTCTTTAAAAAAAAAAAATCCGGGTATAATAGTTTGTGTTCTTGGGCCTTTTAGCAGGGAATCAACAACATTCCCTGAGTGGTGAACACTGATGTGCAACGCTGGGGAGAAGGCGGGCAGTGTCCAGTGGGAAAGAGCAGAGGCCTTCAAACCCAGCAAACCTCAGCTCATAGACCAAGTCATCTACACAGGTCCTCTGATCAGTTGGCATTTCTTTTATTTCTTCACTTGTTGATGCTTCCAAACATTTCTCCTTCATGTCAGGTTGCCAACCTCATTCTCAGAAAATGACCTTTCCCCCTACTTTACTGAGAAAATTGGTGTTAGCTGTTGACTTGCCTTCATCTCCCTGCCGCCACTTGTTACCATTCCCTCTTCACTTCTGTGAATGTCTGTCTTTTCCTAGTCTGTCCCCTTCCCCGTCTGAAAAGAAGGCACACCCAGTCTCCTTCCCAGTTGTTCTTTGTCCTGGCTCATTCCAGGATTTTGCATCTCCATGAGGATTTGGCTTCTTCCTTACAGCCCCTCCTACAAACACGTACCTCTTCTCTTTGGCACCTTCAATCTCTTCCTCTTTGCTAGTTCCCTCCTTTCTCCATACAGTTGTGGTAGATCTTTAATACTCCTCTCTTTCATCTCCATCTCCACTCCTGTTTTTCCAGTCTAGTTTCCACCTCCATCACTGACGGAAACTATTCCTTGGAAGGTCCCTGACAACCTAATTTTAAAAATAAGTGGCCTGTTAGAAGCCTTGCTCGCCTTGTTCCTCTGTATATTAGGTATGATGGATTTCCTCTTCTTGCCAATATGAATTCCTCTCTTGGTTCTGTCTTTCATAATGTCTGGGTGCGGTGACTATCAAAACTGGCTGCCCACTCCACTCTGTTTCTGGTAAAGTCCTGGCCAAGTTTTGGGGCATTCTGCATTTGTGGGTCATGAAATCAATTGCATGATTGAACTGCAACTAGTATTCTCCTTCTCTACCTTCCAACCTGCCAGGTAGAAAAAATAAGAATGCATTACCTGTAGGCAGGGTATTAAAAAATATACATTTTTGCTGTGAATGAGTTAAAAAGTTAGGAAGTTTCTGTTCTAGTTTGCTTTTCTGTACTGCCAGGCCGGGAAGTAAAAATGACACTTTCCATTCTTCTGTAGTTAACACATTTCTGAAGTCACTGTAAGACTGTCTCATCTGAGAACTGAGCTCTCTCCCAAATCCCCATATTGCTAGTGGCTTCACCAAGGTCCCCATTCTCCTGGATCCTGTGTGACTTCTCACTCTAGAACCATCTTCACTGGGTGACGAAGTGCCACGTCGCGGACTCCAGCACGTGTTCTCTCGCATTTCTCCTGCTTCAACTGCTATTACAGGTATTCATAAGATACTACTTCTAGCTACTCCGGCAACCTCTAGCTTCACCAAGTCCTCCTGACTTCAGTCATAATCATGAACCATCATTTATCAGCTGCTATATGATCTCAGGAATGTTGCTGGACATTTTTGAGCCTCAGTATCTTTACATCCAAAGTGAAATTATTTAATACTTCTCTCACAGGGATGCTCTCAGAATTAGAGATGTATGAAGATGTACAAGGAGCATTATAGATAGTTAGATGAAGAATACATAAAGGGGCTGGTACAGTTTAGGATCTCAGATATTAACTTCCAGGCAGGGTGTAGTGGCTCACACCTTTTTTTGTTTTTTTTTTTTTTTAATTATAGTTGGGGATTCATTGAGACTACAAGAAACCAGGTTACACTGATTGCATTTGTTAGGTAAAGTCCCTCTTACAATCGTGTTTTGCCCCCCAAAAGGTGTGGCACACACCAAGACTCCACCCCCCTTGCTCCTTCCCTCTCTCTGCTCTTCCTTTCCCCACCCCCCTCCTTCTTTCTCTCTCTGCTCTCCCCTTCCCCCACCCCCATTGTGTCATTAATTGTCATTAATTGTCCTCATATCAAAATTGAGTACATGGGATTCATGCTTCTCCATTTTTGTGATGCTTTACTAAGAATAATGTGTTCCACTTCCATCCAGGTTAATACAAAGGCTGTAAAGTCTCCATTTTTTTT
>CAUYRH010025681.1:0-20218 GCA_963574655.1 Perodicticus potto
TGTACCAGAATGTTTATTGCAGCCCAATTCATAATTGCTAAGTCATGGAAGAAGCCTAAGTGCCCATTGACCCATGAATGGATTAATAAATTGTGGTACATGTATACCATGGAATACTATGCAGCCTTAAAGAAAGATGGAAACTTTATCTCTTTCATGTTTACATGGATGGAGCTGGAACATATTCTTATGAAAGTATCTCAAGAATGGAAGAAAAAGTATCCAATGTACTCAGCCCTACTATGAAGCTAATTTAAATGTTTCATATGAAGGCTATAACCCAACTATAGCACAAGAATATGGGAAGGGAGAGGATGGGGGAGGTTGGGTTGGAGGGAGGGTAATTGGTGGGGCCATGCCTTTGGTACATCTTAGAAGGGTACAGGCAAAACTTACTAAATGCAGAATACAAATGTCTTCATACAATAACTAAGAAAATGCCATGAAGGGTATGCTAAACAGTTTGATGAAAAAATTCCAGATTGTATATGAAACCAGCACATTGTACCCCTTGATTGCACTAATGTACACAGCTATGATTTAATTAAAAAAAAGAAAGAAAATGCAAAATAAAATTATGATGCAATTAAAAAAAAATAAAATAGAGGAGTTAAATAGGATCCAGAGTCTCCTAACATACTATACCAAACATCCAGTAAATACTGGAAAATCGCCCATCACACCAAAAAGAAAAGAAAAATCACACCTTGAATGAGAAGAGATAAGCAACAAATGCCAGCACTGAGAAGACACAGATGTAGGAATTATCCAACAAGAATTTTAAAGCAGCTGTGACAAAAATGCTTTAATGAACAATCACATTTGAAATGATTTTTTAAAAAAGTTACCAAAGAAGTAGAAGACATTAAAGAGAAGAAAACCAAATGGAAACTATAAAACTAAAAAACACCATTAACAAGAAAACAAAAAAACTCACAGCCAGGCACGGTGGCTCATGTCTGTAAATCTAGCACTTTGGGAGGCCAAGGAGGGAGGATCACTTTATGCCAGGAGTCTCAGACTAGCCTGAGCAAGGATGAAACCCGGTCTCTATAAAAAATAGAGAAATTATTCTGGTATAGTGGCAGGTGCCTATAGTCCCAGTTACTCAGGAAGCTAAGGCAGAAGGATTGCTCGCGCCGAGGAGTTTGTGATTTCAGTGAGCTGAGATGACACCACTGCACTCTAGCCCAGGTGACAAAGAACTGTCTCAAGAAAAAAAAAATTTCTCATCCATCTTAAAAATAAAAATTCAACTAAAACAAACAAACAAACATGAACAGAGCCTCAGAGACCTGTGGCCAGTAACGAAATAGCTAGCATTCATATCACTGAGGCTTCAGAAAGACTGTGAGACAAAGAAAAAATTTTTAAAAATGGCTGACAATTTCCCAAATCTGTGAAAGACAAGGACCCACATTAAAGATGGTGAGTAAATCCCAACCATGATAAATCCAAAGAAATCCATACCCAGACACATCATGGTTAAAAGTCTAAAAAATCAAAAGACAGAGAAAAGTAAAAATGTACAGAAAAATAAAAAGTCTTGAAATCAACCGGACAGAAATGACACATTACCTATATAGAAGTACTGATTTGAATGGCAGGATATTTCTCATTTGAAACCATGGAGACAAGATGTAAGTGGCACAACATGTTTTGTGTGCTGAAAGGAGATAATTGTTAACCATGAATTCTGTTGCCAATGAAAATATCCTTCTGGCATGAATAGGAAATACAGACATTCTCAGAGGGAAGAAAATGAAGAGAATTTATTGCTGGCAGACTTAACTTTAAAGAATGACTAAAGCAAGTCCTCCAGACAGGAAGGAAATGATGATAGAAAAAGACCTATAATTTCAAAAAGAAAAGACAAGAATAGAATGGGTAAAATTAGGAATATATATATGTGTGTATATATATATATATATATATATGTACTTTTTCATGAGTTTTTAAAATATGTGTGTGTATATATATATATATATATATATCCTTTTTCATGAGTTTTTAAAATCACAATTGAATTTTAAAACAAAAATCATAATACTTTCTGATGTGGTGTTCAGTGTATGTAGAGTAAAGGCTTAAGACAATTATATTTTAAAAGTAGAAAAGGTTAAAGGACACAAATGGAAGTAAGATTACTACACTTGACTTGAAGTGGTAAAGTGTGATGTCAGTAGACCGTGTTAAATTCTGTGTTTATATTGCAGTACTCAGGGAAACAATTTTAAAAACTATTCAAAGTGATGTATTCAAAAATATGATAAATAAATCAAAATGAAATTCTAAAACATGTTAAAATAATCCATAGGAAGGTAAGAAAAGGGAAGCAGAAGAATAGAAAACACAGGGGGAAAAAAAACAGAAAACACACAATAAGCCGGTAGTTGTAAGCCCTAAAATAGTAATAATTACCTTGAATGTAAATAGTCTAAATGTGCCAATCAGAAGACAGACATGGTCAAACTGGATTAAATAATACGACCCAACTATATGCTCTCCATAAGCAATAAAGCAATAGAACGTCAACATACATGAAGCATAAGTGATATAACAGGAAGGAGAAAATGACACATCCACAACTTTTTTTTTTTTTTTTGAGACAGAGTCTCAAGCTGTCCCCTTGGGTAGAGTACCATGGTGCCATGATAGCTCACAGCAACCTCCAGCTGTGGGGCTCAAGCTATCTTCTTACCTCAGTTTTCTTCTATTTTTAGTATAGATGGGGTCTTGCTTTTGCTTAGGCTGGTTTTGAACTTGAGAGCTCAAGCAATGCACCTGCCTCAGCCTCCCAGAGTGTTAAGATTTCAGGCATGAGCCACCGCGCTGGGCCAACACATCCACAGTTATAATTGGGCACTTAATGCCTTACTCTCAACAATTGATAGAAAATCATCAAAGGTATAGAAAAACTAAACCACACCATCAACCAAAATCATCTAATGAACACTTACAGGATACTACAAGTCAAAACAGCAGAATACACACTCTTTTCAGGAATACATGTAACATTTACAAAAAGAGACCCTTGAGGACCCTCCATAAAACAGACAAAATATAAAAGAAGGAATTATCAGAGGCCCCATGCCCATAGCTCAGTGGTTAGGGCACCAGCCACATACACCAGGGCTGGTGGGTTCAAACCCAGCTTGGGCCTGCTAAAACAACAATGACAACAACAACAAAGAAATAGCCAGGCTTTGTGCAGGCACCTATAGTCCCAGCTACTCAGGAGGCTGAGGCAAGAGAATTGCTTAAGCCCTAAAGTTTGAGGTTGCTGTTAGCTGTGATGCCATGGCACTCTACCGAGGGAGACATAGTAAAACTCTGTCTCAAAAAAAGGGAGAAAATAATTATCAGAAAATGGAGTATGCTCTTTAATAATAATGCAATAAAAATAAGAGTCAGTAACAAGTCGACAAAAGGAAGATCTGTAAACATTTGGAAAATTTTAAAAAGTATTTCTAATTATGCATGGATCACTGAAAAAAATCTCAAAAGTTAAAACAAATAGAATTGAATGAAAATGAAAATGCAACACATCAAAGCTTGTGGCATATAACTAAAGCAGCACTGAGAAGGAAATTTATAGCATTGAAAAGTTACTCTAAAAATGTTTTTAAAGGCCCCAAATCAACAAATTAAGTTTCTACCTCGAGAAACTAGAAAAAGACAACAAAATAAATTCTAATCATCTAGGGAAAAGGAAAGAATAAGGATAAGAACAAAAAGTAATACAATTTAAAATAGGAAGACAAAAGAAAACAAGGAAACAAGAAGCTAGTTACTTGAACAAAATCAATAAAATTAATAAACCTCTAGCAAGACTGACAACGATAAAAAAGAAAGAAGATGCAAATTACCAATATCAGGAGTGAAAAAGGGATATGATGACAGATCCTACAGCTATTAAAAAGAAAATAAGAAAATACCATTACTAACTTCATGCTCACAATTTAAAGAAATTGAGCCAGTTCTTGAAAAGCATAAGCTACCAGAGCTTGATCACAATGAAATAGATAATTTGAATGCTTATACCATTAAATTAATTTTTAATTTTAAAAGCTCCTAAGAAAAGCAATATCCAGGCCCAGGTGGTTTTATTAGAATATCTCAATAAACATTTAAAGATGAATTAGCACCAACTTTACACATTCTGTTTTAGAAAATAGAAGAGGAGGAAACACTTTCTAACTTGCTTGATGAGGTCAGAATTATCCTAATATGAAAATTAAGGAGGGAGGGAGGGAGGAAGGAAGGGAAAGGAAGGAAGGAAGGAAGGAAGGAAGGGAGGGAAGAAGGAAGAGAAAGGAAGGAAGGGAGGGAGGGAGGCAGGAAGAAAGGGAAGGAGGAAGGAAGGAAGGAAGGAAGGAAGGAAGGAAGGAAGGAAAGAAGGGAGGGAGGGAGGGAAGAAGGAAGAGAAAGGAAGGGAGGGAGGGAGGCAGGAAGAAAGGGAAGGAGGAAGGAAGGGAAAAGAAGGAAGGAAAGAAGGAAGGGAAGGAAACTAGATCAAGGAGGGAAGGAAGGAAGGAAGGAAGAAAAAAAGGGAGGGAGGGAAGAAAAGAAAGAAAAGAAGGAAAGAAGGGAAGGAAAGATAGTCTTTCACATCCTTGTTTCCAAGATGTCAAAGAAAAGAAGGAACAACAGTCGTGCCCAAAAGAGCCATGGCCATGTGCAGCCTACTTGCTGCATGAACTGCATCCAATGTATGCCTAAAAACAAAGCTATACAGAAATTTGTCATTTGGAACATTCTGAAGGCTGCAGCCATCAGGGATATTTCTGAAGCGAATGTCTTTGACGTGCATGTACTTCTCAAGCTCAATGCGAAGTTACATTTCTCTGTGAGTTGTGCTATTCACAGCAAGATAGCAAGGTAGTCAGGAACGAAGCCAGACTGAACACCCCTCCCAAATTTCGACCTGCAGTTGCTGCACCAGGACTTGCACCAAAGCCCATGTAAGGAGTCCTTGAGGACTGAAGAAAAACTATCCTTTGGGATGGAAATAGAAAGGAAGGAAGAAAAGAAGAAAACTGAAGACCAATATCTCTCATGAACTTTGACTAAAAGGTCATCAGCAACAAAAAATGAGCAAATCATATCAAGCAATGAAAAGAATTACATGCCATGACCATGTGGGGTTTATTCCAGGTATGTGGAGATGGTTCATTATTTGAAAATTAATCAATATGATCTACCAGATCAACAAGCTAAAGAAGAAAAATTATTTAACTGGATGCAGAAAAAGCACTTGGAAGAATCCAATTCATATTAAAATTCTTCATAATTATAATTCATAACCATAGCTCATAATAAATAATAAACTAAGAGTAGAAACTATCAGTGAACTAGAAATAAAGAAGAACTTTCTCAATTTAAGAAAAAAGCATCTAAAAATTATCAAAAGCTACTTAATGATGAAAGATGATGAACGCTTTAAGACTGGAAATGAGACAAGAATGTCTGCTTTTGGGCAGCTCCTGTGGCTCAGTGGGTAGGGCGCTGGCCCCATATACCGAAGGTGGTGGGTTCAAACCTGGCCCCTGCCAAATTGCAACAAAAAAATAGCTGGGTGTTGTGGCGGGCACCTATAGTCCCAGCTACTTGGGAGGCTGAGGCAAGAGAATCACCTAAGCCCAGGAGGTGGAGGTTGCTGTGAACTGTGATGCCACAGCACTCTACTGAGGGTGATAAAGTGAGACTCTGTCTCTGAAAAAAAAAAAAATGTCTGCTTTTGCCTTCTTAGTCAACACAGTACTGGAAAATTCTAGCTAGTGCAATAAAGCAAGAGAAAAAAATAAAAGGCATATGGATTGGAAAGGAAGAAATAAAAGTGTTCTTATTTGCAGAGGGCATCACAATCTACATAGAAAATTCCAAAGAATCTGCTAAAAAACTCCTTGAACTAATAAGTGAGTTCACCAAAGTTACAGGATACAAGATCAACATATAAAAGTCAATCACATTTCTATAGACAAACAACAAACAAGTGGAAACCAAAATTAAAAACACAATAGTATTGGCAGTCACTCATAAGAAAATGAAATAGTTTTGATATAAATCTAACAAAACATGAACAAGATTTATATGATGAAAATTGTAAAACTTCGATTTAAGAAATTCAAAGACCTAAATAAATGGACAAGCATACTGTATGTGGGTCATTATGAAAGTTTTGAGATACATAAAAATCAAGAAACGTAAAATCAATGTAGACGGAAACAAATGAAGCCCACCCACAAACACCAATCAGGTGAGCAAATTGAAACTTGCCTAATGAATCAGAAAGAAGGCTGTTGACCGTGTTTCTTGGAAGTGAAATAATGGGCCATAACACAGCCTTTCTCAAAACTTTCATTCTGACCTACATATTCAGGGACTGTAAGCCTGAATATAGGAAAGAAGTCAATTCCCTCTACATTTATCTATAGATGAAATACAATTCTTACCAAAATCAGAGCAATGAGTTTGGTGGTATGGATGAGCTGATACAAAATTTATATGGAAAGGCAAAGGCCCTAAAATAGCTAAAATGATCTTAACAAGAAGAATAAAATAATGAGGAATAACTCTACCTGATATTAAAGGTTGTAGTGTAGCTACATAATCAAGACAGTGTGGTATTGGTAAAGAGATAGTTACAAAGATCAATGGAACAGAATAAAGAGCACAGAAATACCTATTAAAAAGTGGGCAAAAGATATAAACAGAAGCTTCTCAAAAGAAGAAAGACAAGGTCGGGCGTGGTGGCTCGCGGGAGTTCTGGGAGGCTGAGGTGGGTGGATTACTTGAGCTCACAAGTTTGAGACCAACCTAAGCAAAAGCAAGACCCCGTCTCTACTAAAAATAGAAAAAAACTGAGGCAAGAGGATCGCTTGAGCCCAAGAGCTGGAGGTTGCACTCTACTCATGATGACAGCTTGAGACTGTCTAAAAGAAAAAAAAGAAAGAAAGACAATTGGCTAATAAAAATAAAAAAATACTCAATATCACTAATCATCAGGGAAATGCAAATTAAAACCATGATAAGGTATTACCTTACCCCAGTTACAATGGCTTTTATTAAAACAATAGCAATAGATGCTGGTGTGGACCCAGAGAGAAAGGAACACATAAACTATTGGTGAGATTGCGAACGAGTACAACCTTTATGGAAAACAATATGGGGAGTCCTTTAAGAACTAAAAGTAGAACTGCAATTCAATCCATCAATCCCACTGAATATCAACCCAAAGGAAAAGAAATTTTTTCATCAAAGGGACACCTGCACTCGAATGTTTATTGCAGCAGAATTCACAGTTGCAAAGATGTGAAATCAACTCAAGTGCCCATCAATTCATGAGTAGATTAATAAAATGTGGTATATGTATACCATGGAGTACTACACAGCCATAAAAAAGATGAATTAATAACTTTTGCAGACCATTCTCCTGAGTAAAGTAGCTCAAGAATGGACAAACACTGCATATATTCAATATTAAATTGGAACTAAGTGATGAGTACACACGTGCGCAGAGAAAAGTAAAACTCAGTGGAAATCAATTGGGGGCAGGAGGGTGGAGTGGGAGGAGAGGGAAATAAACCAACTTAATAGGTACTATGAACACTATTTGGGTGACAGGTACACCAACAGCTGGGACTCAAGCATTACAAAAATGTTCTGTGTAATCTGAAACATTTGCACACCCTTAATATTTTGAAATAAAAAGAAAAGAATACAGAAAGCAGACCCACACTAATTTGCCCAACTGATTGCTGAAATTAAGAATATCCCTTTCGGGTGGCGCCTGTGGCTCAAAGGAGTAGGGCGCCAGCTCCATATGCCGGAGGTGGTGCGTTCAAACCAATCCCCGGCCAAAAACTGCAAAAAAAAAAAAAAAAAAAAAGAATATCCCTTTCAACAAATAGTATGTGAACCAGGGGGCAACAAACAAAACAGAAACACTGGCTGTATCTTATGCCTTATACAAAAATAAATTTAAAATGGATCATGGACTTAATAGAAAAATTGTAAAGCTATAAAAAACTTTATAACAAGACATAGAAAATTTTTAGTACTTAGGGCTAAGTGAAGAGTTCATAGACTTGACACCAAAGCATAATTTATGAAAGGAAAAATTAAGTTGGACCTCATAAGAATTAAAAACTTTTTCTCTGCAAAAGACCCTGTTGTAAGTATAAAGACAAAAATTTACAGACTAGGAGAAAATATTTGCAAACCACCTGTCTGGTAAAGGACTTGTATCTAGAATATATGAAGAACTCTTGGCTGGGCTCAGTGGCTCATGTCTGTAATCCTAGCACTGTGGAAGGCCAAAGCAGATGGATTGCGTGAGCTCAAGAGTTTGAGACCAGCCTGAGCAGGAGCAAGACCCTGCCTCTACTAAAAACTAGCTGGGCTATGGGGTGGGCACCTATAGTCCAGTTGCTCGGAAAGCTGAAGCAAGAGGATCGCTTGAGCCCAAGAGTTTGACTTGCTGAAAGCTGTGATGCCATGGCACTCTACCCAGGGTGACAGAGTGATACTTTTATTTCAAAAAAAAAAAAAGAAAGAAAGAAAGAAAGAAAGAAAAGAAAAGAAAAGAAAAGAAAAAAGAAAAAAAAGTGAAAAAACCAAATGATCTGATTAACTCATAGGCAAAAGATGAGAGCTTTCACTGAAGAGGGTATACAAATGGCAAATAAGCACAGGGAAAGATATTCAACACCATTAGTCATTAGGAAAATGCAAATTAAATCTACAGTTAGCTATCACTACATACCCATGGGAATGGGTAAAAGTACAAATAATGATAATGCCAAATGCTGGCAAGGTGTGTAGAAACTCAGTCAGTTGCACATTGCTGACAAAAGTGTAAAATGGTATAGTCTTGCTAGAAAATTCATCAGCTGCTTCTTGTAAAACCAAACACACACTTAGAATCCAGCAACTGTACTTGAGGCATCTATCCCAGATAAATGAAAATTTATACAAAAACTTTTACTAAAATGGTCATAGCAGCTTTATTTGTAATTACCCCCAAACTGAAAACAACACAAATATCCTTCAATGCGTGAATGGATAAAACAGTCTTATCACAGAATGCTATTCGACAGTAAGAAAAATCAACTGCAGATAGACATAACTTGGATGGGTCTCAAGGGAATTATACAATGTGGAAAAAAGTTACATACTGTGGGGTGGCGCCTGTGGCTCGGTGAGTAGGGCCCCGGCCCCATATACTGAGGGTGGGGGGTTCAAACCCAGCCCCGGCTGAACTGCAACAAAATAATAGCCAGGTGTTGTGGCGGGTGCCTGTAGTCCCAGTTACTCAGGAGGCTGAGACAAGAGAATCCCTAAGTCCAGGAACTGGAGGCTGTGAGCTGTGAAGCCATAGCACTCTACCAAGGGCAACAAAGTGACACTCTGTCTCAAAAAAAAAAAAAAAAGTTACATAGTGTGAAATTCCTTTATGTCACATTCCTGAAAGAACACAATGATAGAGATAGGGAACTTATTACCGGTTGTCTGGGATTAGTGATTGCTGGGCAGGCAGGAAAGGGTGTGTGGTGCTATTTAGCAAGGACCTGTAGTCATAAACTAAAATGAGTGGGTAGAAAGTAAAAGTAAGCACCAATGTCAGTTTCCTGGCTGTGGTATGGTACTAACTATGTAAAATGTTACCACTGGGGCAAGTGGGTAAGGGCCTTCCTGTACATTTTTTTTGTAACTTTCTGTGCATCTATTAAAAAAAAAATCAGCACACCAAACAATCCTTTACAGTAAAGCCAGATATTTAAAGATGTTGAGAAACACTGGCACAATGAAGAACAATGTCAGAACGCCTTGATGTTTTAGCAGTCACATCAGCAAGACAGAGCATGAATGGATTGCAGGATTAAGGACTGTTACAAGTCTCTTCAGATTACCTTATAGCAAAAATATGGAATAGTTAGGCTCGCTACTGAGCGCCAATGCTTAATGTTAATTTTGAAACAAAGAACATCAAAACCCTTAACTTCTCTAGTTGTGTTTTGTTTGGGTCACCTCTATCAAAACTGAAATTAGTGGGGGAAAAATGTCATGAAGAACGACGTGAAGCCTGAACTAACAGAGAAATTGAGGTAAGAAGGTCTGGACAGATTACGTTCCACAGACTAATAGGAGCTTGCTCATCGGGTAATAGAAGTCCTCCTTGAGAGACCATTCACAGCAGAAATGTGCTGGGAAGGCTGGAGCCAGGCAAATGTTTGTGCCTTTCTCTATTACTACACTGTAAATTCCTAGAGGCAGAGCCCCAACAATTCATCTGTGTACCCCCATATGTTCCAGCTAGGGACCTACATGGACAGACCCTGGAGAGGGATACTCAGTGTACGGGACAGAGATACCATTGTTCTCACATACTTCCAGAAAAACCTAGGGATGGGAATGCCTACTCATCTTGCAAGATGATTCCAAGGGAATGTTCTAAAATAAGGAATAAAAGATTGCCTGTCAAAGGCCGGGTATGGTGGCTCACTCCTGTAATCCTAGCATGGGAGGATCATTAGAGCTCAGGAGTTCAAGACCAGCCTGAGCAAGAGTTAGACCCTATTTCTATAAAAAAAAAAATAGATAAAATTACGTGGGTGTCTGTAGTGGATGGGTGTCTGTAGTACGAACTACTTGGGAGGCTGAGGCAATAGTATCATTTGAGCCCAAGAGTTTGAGGTTGCTGTGAGCTATGAGGATGCTACTGCACTCTAGCCAGGGTGACAGAGAAAGACCCTGTATCAAAAACAAAAACAAAGATTGCCCATGGAAGACAAATATACCCATGTCTTTCCTATAGATTCTAGAAGATTTTAAAAATGCATCAGTTGTGTAACTCTGAGTGCAAAAATAAAGACAAAAGAGTTGACTGAATTTTTAAAACCTGAGTTTAATGTAAGACAAACCAAAAACATCCTAGCCAATATGAAGTAGAGAAAGTGTTTCCTGTTCAGCACATCAGTTGCAACAGAAGTCCCTTAAAGAATTTCAAAAAAAGTTGCATTAGCAAAGTATGTGGCACTTGGTTTCAGATTTATAGCACTTTTTCAATGGCCCTGTTTTGTATTGTCATTTCATCACACAGCCTGTGTGTCAGAATAAGATACTTATTTTTTAAACAGGGAAGCATTTAATAAGCATTGGCATTTATCCAAGGGAAAATATTTAAATTTCATTTATAGGAATTGTGGAGCTAATGATAAGCTAAAGGTACAGTATCTATTTTTAACATTCTAGAAATTCCAAATTGAAGCATTCCAAGCACATACTAGTAAGGGTTAGGTGGAAAAAGCAGCAATAGTGCAAACCTAGACTTTCTACCAGGTTTTCTATTCTTATATCCCACCAACAGAAACACACATCCCTGGGCAATTCTATTATTTGGGAGAATAATACTTTACCATTGATTTCGAAGACCTCCATTGAAGTTTGTTCAAAAGCTGCTCGTTCATGGGCGCTACCCAAGAATTCTTCCTCCTTAAGAATTTCCTTACTTTCCATTGCTAAGCTTTATAGATGCCAGAGTCCTCAAGTCAGCAGAAACGCTCACTTCAGGAGGAACCACTTGGGGAATGATCCTTCCCACTGAACCACTACAGCGAGTTGTAGACCTCACAGCACTTCCCTTTGGCTGTGATTTCTGAATTTGCAAAATGTTTCCTGGCACATCAGGATTGGACATTTCTCATGTGGAGCTATTCACAGGTGGAGCTCCTGCTTAGCACAGCTGCTTGTTAAGGGGGGTCAAGGCAGTTTGAGGGCACATGTTATGGGCCCCTGAAACCACCACCTTGCTCTCAGGCCCCTGAGAGCCAAGAGCAGGGTGATTCCAGGGCGAGCCTTTCTCTCCCTCCCCTTTACCTATCCAAGCCTTGCTATTGTCCCAGAGCCAGCTGTTCCAGGACCTCTCCAGCCCACTGAAATCTCCCTCTCTCTCCTCCTTCGGACCTGAGCTCCTCTTTGCTACCCTAAGTGTGGTCCCAGGAGCAGCAGCAGCAGCAGCAATTGGGAACTTGGTAGAAATGCCATCTCAGGTCCCACCATATCAGATTGGATCCAAATCTACAGTTTAACTAGATGCTCAGGTGATTTACATACACACTGAAATCTGAAAAGCACTGCTGTATAGGACGCTGTATAGGATATAACCTAGCGCTGAATGACATGTTCCCCTGCAGTTTTCCCACCTTTTCTGTATCTCTGTCTTTGTGCGCATGCACATGTGTGCTTGCTCCAGCCCTGGAGGGATCTAGCTGCTTGAGAGGGGGAGCCTCTTCCCCCCCTCCCTCACGGTCCTCCCTCCCTACCAGGGGTGCTCAGTAGCACAGTGGTTGAGGCACAGACACTGAGAAGTAGAAGGTCTGTCTTCAAATTCCACCCCTTCCACATAGGAGCTGTGTGGCCATGGGTAAGTCATAAAAGCTTTAAGCACTTCACTTTCCTCTTTGTAAGATAAGGAAGATTTTAATAATTGTATTAAATGAACAGACGCTTGTAAGGTGGCTTGGTATGTCAAAACGCTAGGGTCATATTGTTGTTATCACTAGAGATATTGTGGACTTGCTGGCTGACAGAGAGATAAAGAAATAGCCATTCTTTAGTGTACAAGATGGATGTGGATACAGCTAAATTCCAGACAATTGCTGTGAAGTGCAGCAACGGTTGATATACCTGAGAGGACAGAACCATTCTGGAGGTGGGGGATGGAATACCATGGGAAGCTTTATTATTGGAATCAAGGAGATGCCAGAGCTGGGTTTAAAGGGATGATTGCGGTTGATGGGGAGCAAGGTAAGGAAGGGGCCCTCCAGGCGGAAAGAGCAGGGGTTTAACCTTGCAAAGGTAGGACAGTGTGGGGCAGGAGACCCGCAGATGCATGGTCTATTTGGAACGTTAGGAGCTGAGCAGGAGAGGTGGCAGAAGATGAGGCCTGAGGCCAGCCAGGCTAGGTCACTTTCTTCAGCCTGTGGCATGACAGAAAGTGAAAAGGGAATGAAACTCAGAGAAGGGAGTTCCTTGCAAGGCAGAGGTCCCTTGCGGAGCCCACAACTTCAATATTCAGGAAGTGGCTGGTTTTAGCTGAGGACTAAGAGCAGAAGCCAGCACAGAATAAGTTAAAAGAGAAAACTGGGGCTCGGTGCCTGTGGCTCAATGGGCTAAGGCGCCAGCCACGTACACCTGAGCTGGCAGGTTCGAATCCAGCCCGGCCCGCCAAACAACAATGACGGCTGCAACCAAAAAATGGCTGGGCGTTGTGGTGGGCGCCTGTAGTCCCAGCTACTTGGGAGGCAGAGGCAAGAGACTTGCTTAAGCCTAGGAATTGGAGGTTGCTGTGAGCTGTGATGCCACAGCACTCTATCCAGGGTGAGAGCTTGAGGCTCTGTCTCAAAAAAAAAAAAAAAAAAGATAGAAAACTGGAAAAGAGGAAGTACAAGGAGCTGCCAGCTCCAGCCAGAAGTTTGGGGATAGGCAAGGCCAGATGATGAAAGCAGTAGGGGCGTCCCTCCCTCACCCCACTATTCCAGGAGGAAAATCCCCCAAGCAAAGGAACTCTCGCTTGGGCTGTCAGTGTCTCCCGCCCTGCCCCTGGCTCTGCCTGATCAGCTCTGTTCTCATCCTATTGGGGGTGGGGAGGGGGCTTATTGGAAAATGCTGTGGGCTCACTGTGGAGGGCCCCTGTTCTTGGGGGAACCACTTAGTGGATATCAAGGGTAGTTGTTTTAGCTCTGGCAATGAGGCCAGACAGATGTGTGTCTCAAACTCAACTCTTTCATTAACTTGCTGTGTGACCTGAGTCAACTTACTTAACTTCTCTGAATCTCTGCACAAAGTAATAGCTTACAGAAGACATTTACTTGCCTTACTCACTACCTACAATAACATGTAACTTGCTCAGATTATATGGTTAGAAGGTGCTGGCATCAGAATTCAAATCCAGAACCCTCTGCCAGGCTAGCCTGGCTTAATTCTGGTTCAATCTAGGGACTGTAACCAAGAATTTCCCACTAGAGGGGCTTTTTGAAAACACACATAGCAGTTCCCCATGTGCACCTTGAGGTTCTGGTTTTGATGAATGTGCCAGGGGTGGTTCCAATGTGCAGCAGGACAGGGACCCTCAGCAGAATAATGATACCTTCACAGACAGCACCAGAGATCTGTGAGAGCCTCCCTACTCCATCCTAGGAGAATCCATTAGCTTGAACCATATGAAGTTGCTTGTATTAGTGTCTTTTTCACACACAATGAATGGATTCTAGCTAATCCATTCACTCTGCAGGGCCTGAGACTCTGGGCCAGGACCAGGATGAGGCAGTTAGTCACTAGCTTGAGCTCAAGAGTGAGTAATCAAGGTAAATAGTAACAATATTTTAATACAATATTTTTAATAATCAAATTTAAAGCCAAAATTATATAATGAACAAAATATCAATGTTTTAAATAAGGGCAGGGTTCCACCCTGCCCTGCACTTGGGATGACTCTTCTCATACTCCCCCAGTCTTGGCTCTCACAATAGTTGGGCTTCAGCACCCCCATTACAATATGGGATAACAAGAGGTACCCTGTCTGCCCATAGAGTGAAGAAAGTGTAAGCACATTTGTAAACCAAAGGGCTTTATGGAGAATAGCACCTTACATCAAATCAGCACATAATGCAAAACTCCAGCATTGTCCACGTTACCCTTAACAATCCTTCAAATCTTCCGTAGGTACAAGATACACAATTTAGCAAGTACAGTACAGCCTTTTCCTAAGTCCTTCTGAGATACTTTTATCTCCAGGAACCCATATCTAACCATCTATTCGCCAAATGAAGTGGTTGACTTGCATTTGGGGAACAGGCTATTCAAGAAATGTAGTCTGGCTTTATATTTTTTAGCAGAGAGCATGTAATTGGATTGGAGTGTTTAAATATGTATTCAGAGAGGCCCAGTGTCATTATATCAGGTTCCGATGTTATCTGAAGTGACAGTTAAGTGGCTCACAGTGCTTTATTAAACAGGAGTCAGGGGTTGATGTCCCAGGCAGGAGTGGCCACTCTTGGTGGCCTCCTCTGAGGTTGATTTTCTATCAACTAGTGGGTTCCAAATTAATTTGGTTAGTGGGATGCCTGGGAGATCACCACAAAGAACCCCTGAGCAATATCATTCCAGCTTAAAACTGTGGTTACCAGATTACTTAATGCCTGATAGAAAAATCACGGACACAAACCCAAGTGAAATGAACTAACTCACAGCACCTAAGTAAACTGAACTTTTGTGGCTGTGTCGGAGTCCCTATCGTGCATCTGTTCTGTGATCTGCCTGAATCCGTCAGCAGAGACAATGGGAAAGGTAGGTTGGGATAAAGAAAATTTATAGGGGACACATGTTTAAAAATTCTATCTATTACCTTTATTTTTCCAGTCAGTTGTGCATGATGGTAATGGTCCCCCAGTGTGACTAGGCCTATATCAGATCCTGGTACTTAATGAAGCCCAAGAACTTCTGATTTATTTTAAAAATTAAAAAGAAAATCAACAACACAAATGACCATCAGCAGGTGAATAAATTGTGTTATATCCATGCAATGGAATATTACTCAGCAATAAAAAGAAATATGGCACAACATGGATAAATCTCAAAATCCATTATCCCGGGGGAAAGAAGCTAGACCTGAGAGGACATATGTTACGATTCCACTGGTGTGGGATTACAGAACGAGCAAAACTCATTTATAGTGTCAGAAAACAGAGTTGTGGTGTCCCAGGGTGGGACTGAGGAGGAGCTGACTGCAGTGAATCACAAAGAAGGTTCTGGAGAGATGGAGATGTTCTGTATGTTGAACATCTCATTCATGTTGAACAAATATAAAGTTCAACGAGTTTTGTAACTCAGGGAGTTTTGTAACTCAATAAATTTTGTAAGTCATTGAACTTTATACTTGAAATGTGTGTGTTTTACAGTATGTAAGTTATATCTCAATAAAGTTAATTTAAAAATAAATTAAAAGACAAAAGTGAAAGAATCATTGTTGTTGTACCTTCGGTCCATCTTTTGGCTTTTGAGAGCCATTGGAATGGGATTGTGACAGTGCCGGCTTTCTTCTCAGTGACAGGTGTGGACTGGCCACCCAGACTCTCTCTTGCCTGTGATTAGGATCCTTACACATGCTAGGATTGCTGAGTCGGGACCGCACTCTGTGCTCTGAGAGTAGAGGAACGAAAAGAGAAGCAAACCGGTCTCTAGTGAGACTCTTTCGCGTGGCACCTGTGGCTCAGTGAGTAGGGCGCTGGCCCCATATACCGAGGGTGGCGGGTTCAAGCCCGGCCCCGGCCAAACTGCAAAACAAAAAAATAGCCAGGCGTTGTGGCAGGCGCCTATAGTCCCAGCTAATCGGGAGGCTGAGGCAGAAGAATCACCTAAGCCCATGAGTTGGAGGTTGCTGTGAGCTGTGTGACGCCACGGCACTCTACTGAGGGCGATAAAGTGAGACTCTGTCTCTACAAAAAAAAAAAAAAAAAAAAAAACTGAACTCTAGTGAGACTCTTTCACTGACTCAGCCAGTGTCCATACAAGGAAAAGGCCAAGAAGGCAGCCACCTTCCTGATCTGATTTCAGAAACACAAAGTCTGTCCTGACTTCAGACACCACACCTTGCCTTTCTGACACCTGCAATGTTTTCACAGGAGACCAAACCTTTAATTCCCCCACTTAGAAACATGATATAAAAATGCATTCCCTGCAAGGAGAGGAAATAGAAACTTACACTGCAGGGTAAAAGAGCAGTGTTATTCCGTTCCCAGGGTAGTCTGGGAGGAAAAGTGGGAATAGGACACAGTGGAAGCACCCAGGCCCTAGAGATCTCTGCACTAGAAAGTATTAAATATGCACTGAAAGAAAAGCAAGGGCTACTATTAGAAACTTTGCAGTTTTTGCAATTGTGCCAAGGGGTCACCTATGGTAATTCTCATTGATCTAAAAACAATTTTCCCTGACCAGTCCTGGGTTGAGAGCAAATGGATGGAACAGAGAAGCCAAGAAGTCAATCAAACCTGCTGGTGACGCACCAATCCATCAGTCCCCATTCAATCAACAGCTGTTTATTCTAGTATATACTATGTTCCAAGCTCTGTGCTAGTCAGAAAATAAAACTGAACCTTATCCCCTGCAATAAGCTTGCTAGTCATGCTCCCTTGCTCATATGCTCCCAAGGTTACACCCTATCTTGTAATTTTTAGTAACTGTAGATACTTCCTAATTGGTCACCCATCCATTCCACTCTCTGGCCACACCTCCTGTCTTTCCAGCTCATTCCGCTAGTACACTAACTAATGGTCACTAACTAACTATGGCTCTGGTATGCTCCCACTGCCCACCATCTACTTCATGTCCTCTTTCTCCTACTTAATCAGCTTAATTATGATCAGTCATTATGATCATATCCTGGCACACACCCTTAACGTCCTTGTCTCTCTTTTGCTTCATTGTACCCACTTGTCAAAACCTAGACCCTGGTTAGACCCAATCCTCCATGAAGCTGAATGTCACTGCATAAAACAATGTGACTATGCTGAGGGGTATCTTTTTAATGCTATGATATGAACTGCAAATGAACCTTAATCCAGTCTGGCAATAGTACAATAGTCTTTATTCAACCCATTCTCCCAAATAACCCTTTCATACCTGTCTTCACCTCATCTTTTGTCTTCACTCTCAGATGGTGACCTGAGAAGATTAAAGCAACCAGAAAAGAAATACTCTAGATTGCCACCACCACTAGTATCTTCACCTAAGATTCTGCCTGCCTTGCTATAAAGAGCCAATCCTTCAACCTATGTGCTAAAACCATGCCCCCTCTCACCTACTCAAGGTCATTTTTCCAGTGGCAGTTCTTCCTTCTCTCTCCTCTATAACACTGATTTTAAAGTCTTTACTGGAATATTCTCAACTGCTGAGCATACATACTATTGTTTCTTTCATCCTAAAACACCTGTTCTTGGAACACTTCCCTTCAGCCTACCACTACATTTCTTACTCTCTCTTCCAGTAAACTTTCTCAAAAGAGTTACCTAAACCCATTGTCTTCAATTTCCTCCCATGCTCTTTTAGATCAAATCCAATGGGGCTTTTATACCCATAACTCAACCAAAACTACTCTTGCTAATATCACAATGAACTCTGCATAGTAATATCCCATGGTCAAATTCTAGTCCTCACTTTACTTATCAGAAGCACTTCATGAGGTTGTTCATGCTCTTCTCCTTGAAATAATCTCTTCAGCATTTTCTTGATAGTCTTTCCGCCTCACTGGTCACTTTTGATTTATTTTCTTTATTCCTTCTCTTTTCCTAACCTCTTTTTTTTTTTTTTTGAAGCTTTTGGCCAGGGCTGGGTTTGAACATGCCACCTCTGGCATATGGGGCTGGCGCCCTACTCCTTTGAGCCACAGGCGCTGCCCTCCTAACCTCTTAATATCAGAGTACTCCTGGGTTCTAGCTTTTGCCATCTTTTCCATTCACACTCACTTTCTTGTTGATGTTATCTGGTCTAATGATTTTATTTTTCCTTAATCCCCAGTGTGACAGTAATGTCCCATGGGTTTAAATTTCACTTGTGTGTCATGATCTTCCAATTTCTATTTCTAAATCAGATTTCACTCTCAGACTTACATTTCTAGACATATGTCATGCACATTTCAAAAGCTATATGCCAAAACTAGACTGGTATTTTTTCCATCTTAGTTGATGGCAGCTCATCCTTATAGTTGTTTCAGTCAAAACCTTGAAGTCAACCTTAAGCTCCTTCATTGCTCTATCTTTCTTTTTCA
Organism: Perodicticus potto; assembly: GCA_963574655.1. Lineage (NCBI taxonomy): Eukaryota > Metazoa > Chordata > Mammalia > Primates > Lorisidae > Perodicticus > Perodicticus potto. The sequence goes on from CAUYRH010025681.1 coordinate 18,827, forward strand.
ACATTTAGTTCATTAAGAAATCTATTGACTTCACCTTCAAAATATATCCAGAATTTGAAACTTCTCATCAACTCCCTGGTGCCAATCTGGTGCAAGTAACCATGATCTCCCACCTGTATTTCTTCAATAACTTTCTAATTGGTGTCCATATTTCTGTTGTTGCTACTGTATAGTCCATGTTTAACATGGTAGTCAGAGTTATCCTTTTAATATATAAATTAGGAGTGATGTTAGGGAAAATAGTGGGGTAGGAAGAAAGCAGGAATCTTTCCCTCTACCTGGAATAGTCTGAAAGGACTATTTTGGAACTCAAGAGTTTATTTGACTGCTTATATCTTCCGGGGAACAATTAGGCTAGTAAATTTCAGATAATTTCTGTTGATTTTGGCTGTCAACATAGCGGTCACCACCAATTTTTAAACTGTCTTTGTGGCAGACAACTTTGGGGACTGCAACCCAAAGTTGCAGTGTCTTGCATGGCTTGCTGGAACCAGAGTGGGACCTAGTCCTCCAAGTATTAAAGTTTGTGTTCTGACTATGGATTGGTGCTTCTTATCACTGAATGTCAGTTATGGAGGCTGTATGCCATTATTTTAGCACCATCAACTAAATGGTTTCCAGGAGACTTACAGAAGCAATGCCTATTATTTGGGATACCCTCAAGCAAGTCTATATACAGGGGGACTTAGAATGCTCAGGGAATGACCTGAGGAGATCTTAAGTTTTTACCTTAGAATGATTCCCAGGACAGAGACACCCTGCAACAAATAAGAATAAAAAACAATTCTGTCTTGGGGAAGGGACAGAATTGTATTTCTAGAATTAACATGTTATAGGATTCAAATGTCCATCTGTGAGCCAAAAACCATCACAAGGCACACAAATAAACAGGAAAGTAGGTCCATTTATAGGAACAAAATAAGACTAAGTAAATAGACCAAAAATGTACTTGATGAATCCCAAATATTGGACTTACCACACAAAGACTTTAAAATGACTGTCTTAAAGATTCTCAAAGAGCTAAAGGAAGACATGGACAAAGACAGGAAAACAACGTATGGACAAAATTAGAATACCAATAAAAATACAGAAAATATAAAAAGGGACCAAAATGACATTCTGGAGCTGCAAAATGTAATAACTGAATAGAAAAATATACTCAAGGGGCTGAAAAGCATATTTGAGCAAAGTGGAAGAAAGAACCAGCATATGTGAAGATACAACCAATGAGATTACTGAGTCTGAGGAACAGAAAGATACAAGAATGAAGAAAAGTGAATAGAGACTAAGGAATCCATGGGGCACTGTCAGTCAGACCAAAATAAACATCATGGGGGTAATTCCAGAAGGAGAAGGGAGAGAAAAGAGAAGAAAATATTGAAGACATAATGC
>CAUYRH010025682.1:0-13280 GCA_963574655.1 Perodicticus potto
TAGTTTAAAAATAAAAACTATGAACAAATTCCTATGCACACTGCACATATCTTATTTTGAAGTGAAAAACAAAACAGGAACAAATACAATTCACACCAATGCATGTGGCCCGCGGGCCGTAGTTTGAGGACCCCTGCTCTAGACTGTCATTTCTGGGTCACATGGTAATTCTACCCTATGAGAAACTGCAAAATCACTTTCCCGCCTGAGTATGCAATTTTGGATTCCCATCGTGAAGGCAGGAAGAATTCCTATTACTCTGTATCTTCATTAGCACTAGGTATTATTGTTAGTAATTTTTATTTTAGCCACACTAATAGGTATGCAGTGATAGCTCACTGAGGTTTTACTTTGCATTTTTATGACAAATGTTGTTAAACTTTTCCTAAGTTTATTTGCTATCATCCTCTGATGAAGTATCAATTCAAGTCCTTTTTCCATCTTTTAAACGGATTGTTTCTTTTTTGGAGACAGAGTCTCAAGTTGTTGCCCTGGGTGGAGTGCTGTGGTGTCATACCTCAGAGCAACCACCAACTCTTGGGCTCAAGTGATCCTCTTGCCTCAGTTTTTTTGTATTTTTAGTAGAGATGGGGATCTCACTTTCTGCTTAGGCTGCTCTCAAACTTGTGAGTTCAAGCAATCTGCCCACCTAGGCCTCCCAGAGTGCTAGGATTATAGGTGCAAGCCACAGTGCCCCGCCTGTTTCATAATTTTTGACTTTACATTCTGGATACAAATCCTTCTGTCAAGATATGTGATACACAAATATTTTCTCTCAAATACTCTAATCTTTTCATTCTCCTGACTTTACTGGAGATAGTAAAAAGTCTTTTGATTTTGATGAAATCAATTTCATCAAGTTTTTGTTCATGGTCCTTGTTTTGTGTCACACTGTTTTACAGTTTTGACTCAGTGACAAAAAAATTCTACCCTAAGTTAGATAGAATTATGTTAACTTGGCAAATACTTTTTTCTTCTTTTTTTCTGGAATTTAACAATTTTACATTATATCTATGATCTACTTTGAATTCCTCTTCACATAAGATATGAGATTTACCATTTTTCTGCCATTGTTCTAGCATCATTTATTTTTTCTTCATGGATTTACTTTTAGCCATTTTCCTCCTTTTCATTATTTTACCTTTCTACAAACAAGGAAATAGCCATATTTTTTAGTCTATTTCTATAGTCTCTATGCTCTTCCATAGATGTATGTATGTATGTATGTATGTATGTATGTGTGTATGTATTTTTTGGCTAAGCAGGCCCAAGCAAAGTTCAAACCTGCCTCCTCCGGAATGCAGGGTCAGTGCTCTAAAAACTGAGCTACGGCACCTAGCCCTCTTCCATAGATTTAAAAGTGGGGTATCTGAGAATATATATGCCTAGAAAAGAGTAAAGGTAAGTTACCATAGTGCCTGTAGAAATTAATTTAAAAAAAAGAAAAAGCGTAGGGTCGGCGCCTGTGGCTCAACAGGCTAAGGCCCCAGCCACATACACCTGAGCTGGTGGGTTCAAATCCAGCCCGAGCCCGCCAAACAATGACGGCTACAACCAAAAAATGGCCAGGCGTTGTGGCAGGCGCCTGTGGTCCCAGCTACTTGGAAGGCGGAGGCAAGAGACTCACTTGAGCCCAGGAATTGCAGGTTGCTGTGAGCTGTGATGCCACAGCACTCTTTTCAGGGTGACAGCTGAGGCTCTGTCTCAAAAAAAAAAAAATGACTAAAAAGTTATCACTTAATTTGCTAATAGTGGTCTCTAACTGCTGGGATTATAAGTCATCATTATATGCTTACTTATAACTATTTAAGCACTCATTTTCAAAAATAACTGAACAAGGATAATTTTACTGAGAAATTTACCTTTTTGAGCTTTTGCTGTTATTTCAAAATATTTAACAGTAAGATCTTGAATGGACAATACAGCCATGTGAGCTTTCCGTTGCCAATCAGCATCTTCCTTTTGTAGACTCTCAATTCTTCGAGGTCCCAGGTAATCATTCTCCATGGAAATCTTTAGGAAGAAAGAGGAAATTCAGAGTTTTCTTTCTTTTTTATTGACTCCTCAAACATTCACTGTATGTTTATACTCTAAGTTTGCTTGCTGCTAAAGCAAAGGAACACTAGTTTTTCTTTGCTCTAGAGAAGATATTAGTTTACAAATAAAGGAATTAACAGTGATACTGTAGATATGTGACAAGGCCATGCATCGTGACTCATGTCTGTAATGCCAGTACTTTTGGGAGGTTGGAGGCAGGAAGATAACTAAAGGCCAGAACCTTAAGACTGGTGTGGGCAACATAGTGAGACACCACTTCTACAAAAAAACAGAAAAACTACCTAGTATGGTAGTGCACACCTGGTAGTCCCAGCTATTCAAAAGGCTAAGGCAAAAGGATCACTTCAGTCAGGCAATTAAGAGGGTACAGTGAACCATGGTCATGCCACTGATGGCAGCTCTTTAAAAAAGAGAGAGAACGCGTCTCAAAAGAAAAAACAAACAAACAAAAACACCCCAAAGAGACAAAACTAACTTTGTATTACATTTAAGAGTCACAACTAAAACCAAAGGAAAAAGGAAAGCTGAAAAAATCAAATAACTATCAGGGCTAGACAAGGTGAATGTTAAACCAAAACTCACATTAGATACGATATTAATATAAAAGTATATTTCCAAACAATATACAGTCATATTTTAACATAAAAGAAAGGTGCAATTCATTAAGAATAACAACATACCATCTGTATATACACAATCCTGAGTTACTACATGCAGAGATAGAACTGTTAAAAATTAAATGAGAAGGCTTGGCACCTATAGCACAGTGGTTATAGCGCCAGACACATACGCCAAGGCTGGTGGGTTCTAGCCCAGCCCAGGTCAGCTAAGCAACAATGACAACTGCAACAAGAAAATAGCCAGGTGTTGTGGCGGGCACATGTAGTCCCAGCTACTTGGGAGGCTGAGGCAAGAGAATCACTTAAGCCCCAGAGTTGGAGGTTGCTGTGAGCTGTGATGCCATAGCATTCTGAGGGTGACATAGTGAGACACTGTCACAAAAAAAAAATTAAATGGAAAGTTAATAATACCATTATTAGAATAATATTTTTAAAAAGACAGGCCAAATTTTAACCCACACTGCATAATTAAACACTGATCACGTATAATGAGGCTGCTAAAAAAATGTGTAACGCTGGGCGGCGCCTGTGGCTCAGTGACTAGGGTGCCAGCCCCATATACCCAGGGGTGGCAGGTTCGAACCCGGCCCCGGCCAAACTGCAACAACAACAAAATAGCCGGTGTTATGGCGGGTGCCTGTAGTCCTAGCTACTTGTGAGGCTGAGGCAAGAGAATCACCTAAGTCCAAGAACTAGAGGTTGCTCTGAGCTGTAATGTCACGACAGTCTATCGAGGGTGATAAAGTGAGGCTCTGTCCCTAAAAATATTTATCTGTAATGCTTTTTTTTTGTTGTTTGAGACAGAATTTCAGTTTGTCACCCCTCGGTAGAGTGCCATCGCATCATAACTCATAGCAACCTCAAACTCTTTTGGGCTCAAGTGATTCTCCTGCCTCAGCTTCCCAAGCAGCTGGGACTACAGGTGCCTGCCACAAAGCCTAACTATTTTTAGAAATGAGGTCGCCCTCTGGCTCAGGGTGGTCTCAGACCTGTGAGCTGGCTTGGCGCCTGTGGCTCAAGCGGCTAAGGCACCAGCCACATACACCGAAGTTGGCAGGTTTGAATCCAGCCCGGGCCCCACCAAACAACAATGACGGCTGCAACCAAAAAAATGGCTGGACTTTGTGGTGGGTGCCTGTAGTCCCAGCTACTTGGGAGGTGGAGGCAGGAGAATACCTTGAGCCCAGGAGTTGGAGGTTGCTGTGAGCTGTGGTGTCATAGCACTCTACCCAGGGCGACAGGTTGAGGCTCCATCTCAAAAAAAGAAAAAAAAGGCTCGGGGCCTGTGGCTCAATGGGCTAAGGTGCCAGCCACGAACACCTGAGCTGGTGGGTTTGAATCCAGCCCGGGCCTGCCAAACAACGATGGCTGCAACCAAAAAAATGGCTGGGCGTTGTGGCGGGCGCCTGTAGCCCAGCTACTTGGGAGGCAGAGGCAAGAGACCTGCTTGAGCCCAGGAATTAGAGAGGTTGCTGTGAGCTGTGATGCCACGACACTCTATCCAGGGTGACAGCTTGAGGCTCTGTCTCAAAAAAAAAAAAGAAAAGAAAAGAAAAGAAAAAGAAAAAAAACAAACAAACAACCTGTCAGTTCAGGGCAATCTGTCCACCTCGGCCTCCCAGAGTGCTAGGATTATAGGTATGAGCCACCACACCTGGCCTTGTAATGTATTTTTAAAGCAAAAATATTCTCTAAGGAAAGCAGTAAACAGAATTAAAAAACTAGTTGAAAATAAAATTTTGATCACTTGAAATTTAACACCCTTAAGCCAGAAGAAACCTAAAAAGCAATTTTTTTTTAAATTTTTAAAATTTTTTTAGAGACAGAGTCTCACTGTATTGTCCTCGGTAGAGTGCCATGGTGTCACAGCTCACAGCAACCTCCAACTCCTAGGCGTAGGCGATTCTCTTGCCTCAGCCTCCCGAATAGCTGGGACTACAGGTACCCACCACAATGCCTGGCTATTTTTTGTTGCAGATTGGCTGGGGCCAGGTTTGAACCCCCCACCCTTGGTATATGGGGCCGGCAACCTACCCACTGAGCCACAGGTGCTACCCCCAAAAAGCAATTTTTAGTCTTGAAGCAACAATATACTGTCAATTACATGTAGACCACGAATATTTAACAATGGCAGAGAAGAAGAACAAGAATTTAGTTTTGCCTATGTTATAATTTTAACTTTGCAATGGTGATAGCCAGAGATAGAAATTTGGGCATCACTGACACACAGAAGGCATTTAAAGCAGTAAGAGTAAATGAGGCCACCTAAGGAAGTCATGAGAAAAAGGCTCATAAGTAAGCCCTAAGGAAATCTAACATTCTGAAGCTGGGTGAAGAGGAAACTACAGAAACCAAGCCAGAGAGGGGGCAAATCAAAGACGCAGCATGATTCAAAGGAGAAATTAACCTTGTTATACATTGCATAGAGTTGGAGTAGGATGACAAATATTTGTAACATCCATGGACCTAACAGGAAGATCACTGAAGTGAACAACAACAGTCCTAGAGTAAGAGGCGAACTCCCTTTTTCTATTAACTTCCATCACATCTTCAGCTTTCAGCTTCACAGAATCCTTCCCTGACTCTTCCTTTATACATTCTTCAGTGCAACACCTACAACACTTCCTTCAGAGTACTTATCAGAATCATACCTTATAGTAGCTTGTGAACTTGAAAATATTTAATATTGACTATTTCCTCTTCTTAGAGAAGAGGTTGCACAGGTTTTTTTTTTTAAATTTCCCACTAGCACACTGCCTGCCATAAACCAGGCAATCTAAAATCTCTCCAACTCAATGCCATATATTTTTAATGAGAGAAATGTAGGTTTCGTAAAAGCAGGAGATGAAATTCCCACATGACAGATATCTTTCCTACATTAGAAGGAACCTAGTATTCTTAGTAGGGACAAGAAGTCTAGAGTGAGAGAATCCTGTGTGGACCTTGTTAAAACAATTCTTCTTTTGGTTATTTCTCTTCTGTGAGAGAATTTCCCAAATTCAGCCCAGACTATAAGAGCCACGGGGGGTCTAGTGGGTCCCAGGGAATATACATGACCCCAGAGCCTAGAATTGGCTACCTTCTGGAGAGAAGGACAGACAGATGACCACAGTGTTGGCTTTCTATCATTTGGCTTCTTTCCCTCCCCTTGCCCTCCTGTGGTTGCCGAGAGACAAATGGGCTGCCTGGCAGGAAATGCTTTTCTTCTCTCATTGGTGCATCCGCCATACCAGGGCTTCCACATAGAAAGTGGAGCTTAGGGGCGGTGCCTGTGGCTCAGTGGGCAGAACGTGGGCCCCACATACCGAGGGTGGCGGGTTCAAACCTAGCCCCGGCCAAACTAACAAAAAAATACCTGGGCGTTGTGACAGGCGCCTGTAGTCCCAGCTGGTGGGGAGGCTGAGGCAAGACAATCACCTAGGCCCAGCAGTTGGAGGTTGCTGTGAGCTGTGTGATGCCACAGCACTCTACCATGGGTGATAAAGTGAAACTCTGATTCTACTAACAAAAAAAAAAAAAAAAACAAAAGAAAAGAAAAGAAAGTGGAGCTCAGACCTTTCCTCAAGAGGTCCTACAGCGAACTGAGGGGTGCTCTGACTGTGAACTCCCTGCCAAGCAGCCGTAAGGTGGAGGGATGTCAGATGTGGTTGGGCTCCTTGGGACCAGCACGCTTCTCTCTGGCATGGTTAGGGATTGATCTTTGGGTACCTAGATACAGGTCTGCAGGCCAGATCCAGTACCCCCCAGATCCAGGCCAGGTCTCAGCTACACTCCTTAGAGACAAGGAGAGATGGAACTTAGAAGCAAAGGCTGCCTGAGTGGGCAGGTCAGAGGAGAAAAAGCAGTGTGGGTCCTAGATGCAGTGAGCGTACAGGGTACCCTGTCCCATGCCCTCCCCAACCTCCCCACTCCTCCATCCCCCGTAGGGACAACAACCGGTTCAAACTTCTAGATTTTGAATTGCAGATAGGCACACCTTCACAAGCAGGCTTTTTGCTTGGATGTGGCCACTACAGCCCATTCTTGGCAGCTTCACCTTGAGGCTGGGGGCAAACCTTTGCCCCCCTCTCCAAGACACTGACCAGCTTTGTTGGAGCCTAAGGGCAAGCTCACTCAATCCAAGCCCCCCCCCCAAATCACTCTCCCACTCACCTCTGCTGTGGGAGAGAATTAGAACTCTCTAGTTGTTCCAGTGCCCAACCCACCACCAGGAGCAATTAATAAGTACTTCCTCTGAAGGACTAGAGCCAGTCACAAGACCCAAAAACACTGTAGCTTATTCCTTCAGCAAGCACCACATACTGCATGAGGTTAATTGCATAGCTTTTACAGCATTTACTGACTCAATCATATAGGGTGCGGTCAAGTTTTGCCCACAAACATCACCCACTGCCTCAGAGACAAAACTGAGCATGCCACTATCTAAAAAAAATCCAAAAATAAGAAGCAAAAGCTACTCCAGATGCGAAGGAATCAGCCATCTCCCAATACACTGAGCGTAAAAGGACATCCCCAAAAGGAAAAAACCCAAACAATACTGAAATGAAAAAAACCCAAACAATACTAAAATGACTAACAAAGAATTCTGAATACAAATTGTAAGGAAACTCAATGAAATATAAGAGAAAATAGAAACTCAATACAGAGAAACGACAAAAACAATGTAGGTAATGAATGAAAAACTCATTAAAGAAATTGGAACATTAGGCTCAGCGCCTGTGGCTCAACGGGCTAAGGCACCAGCCACGTACACCTGAGCTGATGGTTTCGAATCCATCCTGGGCCCACCAAACAACAATGGTGGCTGCAACCAATAAAAAAAAATGGCCGGGCGTTGTGGCAGGCGCCTGTAGTCCCAGCTACTTGGGAGGCAGAGGCAGGAGACTCGCTTGAGCCCAGGAATTGGAGGTTGCTGTGAGCTGTGATGCCACGGCACTATCCAGGGTGACAGCTTGAGGTTCTGTCTCAAAAAAAAAAAAAAAAAAAGAGGAAACCCCTTCAAACAGTAAACCAAAAGCATCAAGTAACTTACAAAAAAAACTCCATTAGACTAACTGTATACTTCTAAACTGAGACCTTACTTACAACCCAGAAAGGATTGAGCACTTTCAGTCTTCTCAAACTGAATAATAGCCAACCTAGAATTTGTATCCAGTAAAACTTTCTTATGCGGGGTGTTGGGGGAGAGAATAAGCAAATATAAGTATTTCATAAATAAGCAAATACTAAGTGAATCTGTGAAGATCAGACCTGTCCGGTAGGAGTGCTCAGAACTGCATTAAATGCTGATCAGCACAATAGACCCCTACCAGTAAGAAATGTAGACATGTATAAATACATATTCCCAGAAATCTGATTATGAGAGGAGAATAGGGTAGAAAAGTGGTGGACCTAGGAGGTATATGGGCTTACCAGTGGGTCTTTTGCTGTTTTTTATTTGTTTATTTTTATTTTTTGTCATATCACAATGAGAGACTGCAGAGAAGGTTGGGTGCTGGTAAGTTGAATCTTGCAAGCTGGGAGTCACACTGGCCTGCCAGATACTTAAAACAACAGAAAAACACAGTGCCGAGCAAAGAAAATTAACCCCGTATTGGCAGCCTAGGTTCTTTATATCTAATTCCCTATTCATCTAGACTGGATTATTTTTAAATCTCAGGTGATTACTGTATCTCTAATATCGTATGGCATGAGTCAAACTTAAATATGCAATGGATATGGTTAATTTTTTTGTCTTTTAGACTCTCCCTGAGCTAATATCTGGAAATGATTTCAATTGTATATTTGAATAAAGAAACCTCCGTACTAGCTATTTCAGGAAACATAAACATTTTTTTTTTTTTTTTTTTTAAAGACAGAGTCTCACTATGTTGCCCTCAGAGGAGTGCCATAGCATCACAGCTCACAGCAACCTCAAACTCTTGGGCTTAAGCAATTCTCTTGCCTCAGCCCACCAAGTAGCTGCTGGGACTACGGTGCACGCCACAATACCCGGCTACTTTTTTTTTTTTTTTTTTATGGTTAGCTGGATGTTTTAATTTATTTATTTATTTTTTTGAGACAGAGCCTCAAGCTGTCACCCTGGATAGAGTGTTGTGGCATCACAGCTCACAGCAACCTCCAATTCCTGGGCTCAAGCGAGTCTCCTGCCTCCGCCTCCCAAGTAGCTGGGACTACAGGAGCCTGCCACAACACCTGGCCATTTTTTGGTTGCAAGCCGTCATTGTTGTTTGGCGGGCCCGGGCTGGATTTGAACCTGCCAGCTCAGGTGTATGTGGCTGGCACCTTACCCCATTGAGTCACAGGCGCTGAGCCCGGCTACTTTTTGTTGTTGTTGTTGTTGTGGTTGCTGTCATTATTGTTTGGCAGGCCCAGGCTGGGTTTGAACCCACCAGCCCGTGTAGTGGCTGGTGCCCTAGCCGCCGAGCTATAGGTGCCGAGCCGGAACATAAACATGATTAAGACACCTTCTCTTGGGTGACGCCTGTGGCTCAGTGAATAAGGTGCTGGCCCCATATACCAAGGGTGAGGGTTTTAAACCTGGCCCTGGCCAAACTGCAACATAAAATAGCCGGGCGTTGTGGTGGGTGCCTATGGTCCCAGCTACTCGGGAGGCTGCGGCAAGAGAATCACCTAAGCACAAGAGAGCTGGAGGTTGCTATGAGGTATAACGAACGCTACAGCACTCTACTAAGGGTGACAAAGTGAGACTCTGTCTCAAAAAAAAAAAAAAAAAAAAAAAGACACCTTCTCCCTAAATGTTTACAATCTAATGGGGGTGGGAGGGAGAAATTTACAATGAGCACCAGGGATCCTAAGGAGAACCAGGCCTAATGGAGGACAGAATCTGAAAAAGAAAATGTCAAGACACAGCATGCTGGCTGGGGACCTGTAGCACAGTGGTTACGGTGGCAGCCACATACATTGAGGGTGGCTGGTTTGAACCTAGCCCAGGCCAGCTAAACTGTAACAAAGTAATAGCTGGGTGTTGTGGCAGGCGCCTGTAGTCCCAGCTACTTGGGAGGCTGAGGCAAGAGAATAGCTTAAGCCCAGAAGTTTGAGGTTGCTGTGAGCTGTGACGCCACTGAACTCTACCCAGGGCGACACAGTGAGACTCTTGTCTCAAAAAATAAAAAGACACAGCATGCCTAAGATACAAAGAGATCACCAAGAATAGAGGCTGGGGTGCAAATTCTGGGAAGACTTTCTAAAGGGAATGATGAAGAAATGGATTCTTAGAGAACAAGTAGAATTGTAGCGAGGTATTGGTGTCTCTGAGTAAAAATTATAGTAGTAATCTAAAACCTTAGAGAAAAGTAAGAGGGGAAATAACATATTTAGTTGTTTAGATCAGAACAGACTTCACTGAGGTACATAACCAAAGATGGCTTATGGGGTGGTATTTTGAAAGGGACACAGAGAGTATATAAGGAGAGAGAACCACCAAATAAAGATTAACCTGAGACAAAAGTGTAGAGGCAGCTAGCTATGTTCTGTGCATGCTAAGGGTTAGAGAGCAGGCCAGCCTACTTTCTTTCTAGAGAAATAAACAAAAGTAATTAGATATAAGACTTAAAAAGTAGATTGTGATAACATGAGGTGGTGGTCTTTAAATGTCAAGCTAAAAGTGTGTGTACTTAATTTAACAGGAAACCACTGTGGGATTTTAAGCAGTAAGCGGAGTATTTCGGCTTCAATTTAGATAAGAGATTTTCAACTGAGGTGCCATGAAAAATTTTAAAGATCATTTATTACATTATTTTTGAAAGAAGTTGAAAGCACACTAAGTATATTCTTCTTTTACTCTTTTTTTGATCAACATAATTTAACTGTGCCACAGAAGTTTAACTATAGGTTCAAGTATGCTGAGACAAAAGGCTGAAAAACATTGATTTAGATTTAAGAATTCTAGAGAACTTGTCTGCAAAAAGAAAATCAGTATCAGTGTTTTATTTTGTTGCAATTATCTCTGATTTTAAAGCAAATAGTTTTAAAAGATCAATATCTGCAAGTATGGGATGGAAATTTAATAATACTATAAGTCATAACTTTAACCCATTATACAGGACACTGACAGAAGTTCTTTTCAATTCTTAACAATGCAAAGTAAATATAAATGGAACTGAGAGAACTTAACAGCATTTTGACAAGAAGTCTAAATTCTCTGACAATGGTATCAAGATAAATTATACTTTGCTACCTTCATATATTCAAACATACAGAAAATAAAATGCTTGGTATGGGCTCGGCACCGTGTAGCAAAGTGGTTACGGCAATGGCCACATACACCAAGGTTGGTTGATGGGTTCAAACCGGGCCAGGGCCAGCTACACAACAATGACAACTGCAACAAAAACAACAAAAATTAGCCGGGCATTGTGGTGGGTGCCTATAGTCCCAGGTACTTGGGAGGCTGAGGCAAGAGAATCGCTTAAGCCCAAGAGTTGGGGTTGCTGTGAGCTGTGACATCATAGCACTCTACCAAGGGTGACAAAGGGAGATTCTGTCACAAAAAAAAAAAAAAAAAAAAAATGGGTGGTGCCTGTGGCTCATTGAGTAGGCACTGGCCCCATATATGGAAGGTGGCGGGTTCAAACCCAGCCTCGGTCAAACTGCAAAAACATAAAAATAGCTGGGCATTGTGGTGGGCGCCTGCAGTCCCAGCTACTCTGGAGGCTGAGGGAAGAGAATCACCTAAGCCCAGGAGTTGGAGGTTGCTGTGAGCTGTGTGATGCCACGGCACTCTACTGAGGGCGATAAAGTAAGACTCTGTCTCTACAAAAAAAAAAATGCTTTTTCTTCTTTTTAAGAGACAAAGGTTTGCTATATTGCCCAGGCATGAGCGCAGTGACTATTCACATGCATGATCATCCTGACTGAGTCACTCACGTAGCTGGGTACAAGCTGACACCACCATGCCTACCCATTAACTACCTACTAAAACTTACTTAACTATGATGTCCATGCAACTGCTGAAGATCTATACATAGTTTATTATACCTTAGACCTTAAGAAGCTACTAAGGTTTTCCCCTAACTTTTGAAGATGTATGTAAATTCTAGTCCATCACCTCCAAGTTCATCCTCCTTCTTTGGTATGCTAGGATTCTTCATCTACAAATCACATTTAGGTGTTGCCAACAGGAGAGGGGTTAAGGAAAAAAGACCTATTCCTTCATGTTCATCTTGTGACTTCACTGTGCCTTTGAGCATCATCCCAGACTTGCCTCTTTATCCCAGTATCAATAGTTTCTTCCTGCTGCAGTAACAGAGTCCAACTTGTATTTTTTTTCAATCCTAGTCTTCCCCTTATCCCCAACCCTCTGTGGAAAAAGACAAACCAGTCTCCTATCCCCAGAGATACAGGTTTTTCCATTGAGAGAACTAAGCAAGCAATGCCCTCTACATGAGGTTAAGTCCACAAAGCCCTTCCTCTAATACAGTAGTTCTCAAGCTTCCTAATGCCGTAATGTATTTTCATTGTTTAAAAGGGGTTGCAACCCACAGCTTAAGAACCCCTGCTCTAATACTTAAGCTTTAATACTTTTAACCTCTTCCATGGTTTCCCTAATCATAGGAATAGGAGCCTTTTTTTTTTTTTTTGAGACAGAGACATAAGCTGTTGCCTTGGATAGAGTGCTGTGGCATTATAGCTCACAGAAACCTACTTGGGCTCAAGTGATCCTCTTGCTTCAGTTTTTCTATATTTAGTGGAGATGGGGTCTCTCTTTTTGCTCAGGCTGGTCATAAACTCATGAGCTCAAGCAAACCACCCAACTCGGCCTCCCAGAGGGTTAGGATTACGGGCGTAACCCACCAGGCCTGGCAAATAGTAGCTGTTTTTACAATTGCTTCCTCTGAAATACCTTAATTTTCATGCCTTCTAAATTATGTAGTTAACAACTTTTTACCAGTTAAACAATTCTCTTTCTTTTTGCTTTTATTTCCTCCCACCCAACTCTTCATTAGATTCCCTCTGCTGGAATAGTTGATTTTCTAGTCAGATCCCAACAGATACAACTATGGAATAGAAATTTAATAAACAAATAGCATTTGAAATTAAAAAATCTTAACATAGGCTCGGCGCCTGTGGCTCAAGCGGCTAAGGCGCCAGCCACGTACACCTGAGCTGGCAGGTTCGAATCCAGCCCGGGCCCGCCAAACAACAATGACGGCTGCAACCAAAAAATGGCAGGGCGTTGTGGCGGGCCCCTGTAGTCACAGCTACTTGGGAGGGGGAGGCAGGAGACTCACTTGAGCCTAGGAATTGGAGGTTGCTGTGAGCTGTGATGCCACAGCATTCTATCCAGGGTGACAGCTTGAGGCTCTGTCTCCAAAAAAAAAAAAAAACAAAAAAAACTTAATGTAGTATTAAGGCAGAAATCGTTTTCACTGGTTAAACGCTGTACTGTTTAGAGAAAAAAAAATACCAGAAGTTGTGGTGGTGTTGGTGCTGCGGCAACCAGCTGAAGAGCCAGTGGGCTGGATGACAGGCAAGGAGGGGGACCTACAACGCCCACCAGAGGCTCCAATAGCCAAAAAGGCTGGACAACTGCTGAGGAGACACTTGTGCCTTCGTGTCTCCTTCACTTTACACTTGGGA
>CAUYRH010025683.1:0-26911 GCA_963574655.1 Perodicticus potto
CCACAACGCCCGGCCATTTTTTAGTTGCAGCCCTCATTGTTGTTTGGCGGTCCGGGCTGGATTCAAATCCGCCAGCTCAGGTGTACGTGGCTGGCGCCTTAGCTCGTTGAGCCACAGGCGCCGAGCCAAATTTTTTAAAAACTAAAGGAAAAAGAGTAAGTTGACATCTGAAAGGTCATTATTATCATCTTTGATGAAAGACTTTTTGCACATAATGTGGAAGGAGTTCAAGGATCTTAGTGATGTAACTATGACAAAACTACTTACATTTGCAAAAGCTTATTAACATAAAAATTAAAATTAGTATGTTAATATAAAATGTCTTATTCTTGAATAAATAATATTAATATATATACAACTACCTGGGCAGAAAATATCAGCACTAACTCACCCTGGATAGAGTGCCGTGTCATCACAGCTCACAGCAATCTCCAATTCCTGGGCTCAAGCGAGTCTCCTGCCTCTGCCTCCCAAGTAGCTGGGACTACAGGTGCCTGCCACAATGCCCGCCCATTTTTTGGTTGCAGCCGTCATTGTTGTTTGGTGGGCCTGAGCTGGATTCGAACCCGCCAGCTCAGACGTACGTGGCTAGCACCTTAGCCAGTTGAGCCACAGACGCCGAGCCTATGTCTTTTATTTTTTACATTTTTTTTGAGACAGAGTTTCACTTATTAACCCTCGGTAGAGTGCCGTAGCATCACAGTTCACAGCAACCTCCAACTCCTTGGGCTTAGGCGATTCTCTTGCCTCAGCCTCCCGAGTAGCTGGGACTACAGGCGCCCGCCACAACGCCTGGCTCTTTTTTTGTTGCAGTTTGGCTGGGGCTGGGTTTGAACCCACCATGCTCGGTATATGGGGCTGGCGCCTTACCAACTGAGCCACGGGCGCTGCCCTGCAATGACAATTTAACCAAGAAAAAACAGAGTTTTACAGTCACAGGAAATGTTTTAAAATTGAATTTCCATTTATAAACATGTATATATGTTTTAAAGAAGCACAATAAGATACTTTCAAGCATAAACATGTTACTAGGTTTCTAAATAAGAAATGTCCAATTTCCTTAAGTACTAAGTTTAACAGTTGGTATCTCTGACATTTCTTGTTTCATTTCATTATAAAGGCACACCTCATTCTTTCAAGCATATATTTTGGCTTGTGATTATCTTTCAAAAAAAATTTTTAGAGTAATTTTTGTGAAACCATAGATATTTTTGAATATGGGTTCCATCATGGAACCAAAGCAGTGCAGACAGCTTGAAATATCAAATAAAGTATTTGGGAAGGATGTGGCTAATGAATGCACAATACCTCAAGGGTTTGAGAAGTTCCATTCTGGTGATTTTAATCTTGAAAATGAGCCACGTGGGCAACCTGAGTCCAAGGAGGACAATGAAGAGCTGAAAGCTGTGGTGGAAGCGAATCCATCTCAACCTATGTGTGAATTAGCAGCAAGGTTTGATGTTACTATTTCAAAAATACTGGACCACTTAAAACAAATCAGCAAGGTGAAGAAGCTGGATAGATGGATTCTGCATGAATTAAATTAAATGAACATCATAAGCGAGATTATCTTTTTTTTTTTTTTTTTGGTTGCAGCCGTCATTGTTGTTTGGCGGGCCTGGGCTGGATTCAAACCCGCCAGCTCAGGTGTACGTGGCTGGCGCCTTAGCCTGTTGAGCCATAGGCGCTGAGCCAAGCGAGATTATCTTAAGGCTTGCCACTTCTTGGTCTTATGACATAAAGGCAAACCATTTCTACACTTTGTTAATGTGTAATGAGCAACGGTTTATTTTAGATAACTGCAAGCTTTTGGCACAATGGTTGGATAAAGATAAAATGCCAAATCACACTCCAAAACCAAATATTCATCAAAAAAAGCTAATGGGAGCCATGCAGGGTAGCTCACGTCTGTACCCTAGCACTCTGGGAGGCTGAGGCGGATGGACTGCCTGAGCTCAGAAGTTTAAAACCAGCCTGAGCAAGAGCGAGACTTCGTCTCTACTAAAAACAGAAAAAAAAACTAGCTGGGCATTATGGCAGGCGCCTGTAGTCCCAGTTACTCAGGAGGCTGAGGCAAGAGGATCGTTTGACCCCAAGAGTTTGGAGTTGCTGTGAGCTATGATGCCATGGCATTCTACTCAAGGCATCAGAGTGAGAAACTGTCTCAAAAACAAAAAAGGCATCAGAGTGAGAAACTGTCTCAAAATCAAAAAAAGTTAATGCTGTTTAGTGGTCCCATACTGGTATTATCCACTGCAGCTTTATAAAACCCTTCAACCAATTACAGCAGTTGTCTACTGCAACCAAATGGATGAAATGGGGAGGATTCTTGTCATTAAGCAGCTGATCCTGATCAATATAGACAGGCCAATCATCTTGCTTAGATAACCTGGACATAAACATCACTGCTCAAACTACAGAAGCCGGACTTGGAAAACCCTCTATCATTCACCATATTCACCAGATCTTACACTAACTGACTACTACTTTATCCAGGCTGTGAACCACTTCTTGCAAGGAAAACTATTCAATTTTCGACAACCTGTGAAAAACATCTTTTGTGATTTCTTCGCCACTCATTAATTGCTCTCGGGGCTTCTACACTGCTGGCACACAAGCTACCATTAAGATGGCAAAACTGTGTTGATAGTTAAGGCACACTGATAAATTATACTGCTTCTTGCCCAAAATATAATAAACTAAACTTCTGATTTGAAATTGGACATTTCATATTTTTATAACCTAATACATTAGGATAAAATTTGCAGGAGTAATGTAAGTTCATTGCTGAGCATTTTCTATGTGACTATTGGTAGATATCAAAATGATTAGCTATTTGTATTCTACCAAATACAGTTATAGGTAATGCAACTGACCTACTGAGAAATGTTAACATTTATAATTCACTGAAAATGACATCTTCTTAGCCGGGCGCTGTGGCAGGCGCCTGTAGTCCCAGCTACGTGGGAGGCTGAGGCAAGAGAATCACTTAGGCCCAAGAGGTGGAGATTGCTGTGAGCTGTGACTCCACAGCTCTCTATGGAGGGCGATAGAGTGAGACTCTGTCTCTACAAAAAAAAAAAAAGAAAAAAAAGAAAATGTCATCTTCTGCTTTCCGTAAGAAAAGTTTAGATGTTAAGTGAAAGTATGTTTGATACAGTTTTACCAATTATGTCATTTAGATGTTAAGTGAAAACATGTTTGATATAGTTTCTTAACCTTTCTGAACCTGTTTTCTTCCTCTGTAACCAAAATGCCAACTGACCAAAGTTAGCATTATCAATGATAGAACAAAATAACATTACATTTCTCATGATGTGATAGAACAAGCAGCACACATCATCTAGATCAGTGTTTCTCAACCTGTGGGTCATGACCCCTTTGTAACAATGAAAATACATCCTGCATATCAGATGTTTACATTACAATTCATAACAGAAGCAAAATTACAATTATGAAGTAGCAACAAAAATAATTTTATGGTTGGGGGTCAGCACAACATGAGGAACTGTATTAAAGGGTCGCAGCATTAGGAGGCATTAGGAAGGCTGAGAACCACTGATCTAGATAGTATTCTTGTTCCCCAAAAGAAAGCTGCTTTTGCTAGTCCTATGCTTAGCTAAACGTTAAATGCCTCCAAATCTTGTGTATTACTGATGTTTTATTTATTTCTTTAGATATATCAAATTGTAATCAGAAGAAAACAATCAAATCAATCTTTAGATATATCAAATTATAATCAGAAGAAAACAATCAAATCCATATTAGCAAATGTTTTATACCTAACAGCTAGCTTGGCTGTCTTTCCTGTCAATGTCACGAAAATGCCCTCCTAAAGGAGCAACTCAAGATGAAGACACATGACAATTAAATTCAATGTGTGAGTTTTGAATGAATTTGTTATTTAAAAAAAAAAGTTCCAGGCTCAGCACCTATAGCTCAGTGGCTAGGGCACCAGAGCTGGCAAGTTCAAATCCAGCCCGGGCCTGCCAAACAACAATGACAACTACAACCAAAAAATAGATAGCCAGGCGTTGTGGTGGGCACCTGTAGTCCCAGCTACTTGGGAGGCTGAAGCAAGAGAATTGCTTAAGCCCAAGCAATTGAGGTTGCTGTGAGCTATGATGCCACTGCAATCTATAGCGGGTGAAATAATGAGACTCTGTCTCAAAAAAAAAAAAAAAAAAAAAAAAAAGTTCCAGACTCTTTTAACAGGAAAATTATTTTGCCAGTTGGTGAAATTTAAATACAGAGTACCCATTAGGAATTCAAATGTTAAATTTTTTATGCGTTATAAAAGTACCGTAGGCATGTAGAATAAAGTCCTAGCTATAGATAAGTAATGAAGTTTTTGCAAGTGTCACCTCCATTAAAAGTACTGCTTTTAATGATGGTCCTAATCAGCTCCTAGTCAGCTATTTTATATTGCACATGAACTTTATGGACACCCTATACGATATTCAACTAGTACATGAGAAGAAAAGTATACCATCATAAAGCAAATAGGTTCAAATATTAATACAGTAGAATCTCCACAGTCGACCATCTCTGTGCATTGATCACTTCCTTAAGTTGACCTAATTTTCATGAAACCTGACATGCACCACGCATATCCAACAGTACAGTAGGCCTCGTTCCTTATGCTGACCACCTCTGTATACTGACCAGTTTGCTACAGTCCCTTGCATGGTCAACTTACAGTTGTTACACTGTAATTATTAAATCTAAAACATATCTGAATGCTGTCTGTATTATTCTATTTCTCTGCAGAATTTAAATTTTCAAATCAAAAGTTTAAAAAAGTTCTTAGAAGGGGTACTAGAGCCAAAATTTCACAACTACTGATAAGCAAAAAACCATTAAACAATTAATCCAACAGTGAAAGATTCAGGTCCCTCAGCTTGTCAGATGGCAAATCCTCTTTACCTTTCAAATCATTCCATAAAGGCCAGCCTTGTGCAGCTGAATACAAACTTAATGAAGCTGAGTATGACAGCCTCACAGACACATAAGCCCATCTACCTGATAAGCAGAAGAGCCAGGATTTGAACTCCATAGCCCACGTATGTTCATTTAAAAGATGCTAATTTTGTTACATGTAAACATTTATTATAGATATAGTTTTGCTTTTAATGATTTCCTAATCACTTAGAAAATTCTTTAAAATAAAATATACAAGTTTTCTTGCTCTTGTCAAGAAAGAGAAACTGACTGTTTTCTTCTCTACCCACCCCATCAAATCAACCCTAGGGAATTCAGGAGCCATGAGAAAGTAAAGGTTCAAGAACCCAGCTGTTCTGACTCCCAAACTCTAAGCACTCCCCACACCATCAGACAATAAATTATTTCATATAGGATTCTGATATTAACAGTCTTTCCCGTGGTGGGAAAGAATTTCTATTGTATATTATGCCATGGAGTACTTTTAGAACTTCTCTTTCTTATTGGATTAAACTGCATTTGAGAGCTGGCTGCATCCTTTACTAGATTTGTATTCTTGGGCAAGTTTCTTAACCTCTCTGAACCTGTTTTCTTCCTATGTAAAATGGAAATAATACATACCTTATATATAGGATTATAAAGATTAATGAAATACATGAAAAAATGCTTAGAACAGCAAACTTTTAGCCCCAGCCGTACTAGTAGCAGTGTAAATAGTCTAAGTATTTGCTAAAAGTATTATTAAAATAATAGCAGCGCCAGACAGAAGCAATAGTAACATTTTCTTAGACCTGTAATATTATTAACAACTCTTAAAATCAAATAACCCTAAAATTAGCTAAGAGAAAGCTGCTTTTGCTAGTCCTATGGTTAGCTAAACATAAATGCCTGCAAATCCTGTGTATTACTGATGTTTTATCTATTTCTTTACACTTATCGTATTTCTTTTGAGTTAACTAGACACAGAATATCTTCTGTTCATTATCTGCAGATGTTATTAAAACTGTCCAGATTCTGCATATGGGAAATCTAATATAATAAAAGTCACTTACTCTGGTGGAGGCATTTTTGAGGGCTCCACATCTCGAAGGAACTCACACTGAAGAGCCTGCTCAGCAGTGCAGCGCTTACTAGGATCCAAGGCGAGCATGTAATCAAATAAGTCTAGCGCAGCTGCAGGAATACTAGCATGAGAGGATTACAAAAGTCATATACGTTCTTTTGACACAAGCTTAGCATTTCTTTAGGAGCTTATTTTAAAGGAAAAGTAAGTTACTTTAAATTACATGTAAAAATTAAAACTCACAAAAATAAAATTAAATATAATTTTAAATACTAACATTATATGTCTATGATATTTTATTCTAACAAATCCCAAATTTTCCTCTGATGAAATATTTCACTATTTTTACATAATTTTTTAACTACTTAGCAAACAACAGTATATTTTATTACTCTACAGGCAATTCACTGTTACAACATCAATTAAGAACTGAATAATTTCTTAAAGCAAAATAAAAACCTAAGCTCAAATATCTTGAAAACTGTTCTAACAAAATTTAAAATGGTTATCATCAAAAGTCTTTCATGTACATACCAAACTAAACACACAATCCCAAATCACTGATTCCATTATGATGGTGAAATGGTAATTTGCACATAGTAAAGGAAAACTCAAAATTAAATAGACCCAGAATTGTGACAGGTCTACCTCAGGCCAATAAAAGACAGAATGACATTTAGAACTGACAATAACTTAAAAAAAAAAAAAAGAAAAGCATTCAATGCAATATGGATGTTTAAGCATCCCTTCTTACAAAACAAATTCTTCTCTTAACTTTCGACGATATTGCTTCTTTGGTTTCATGGTGTTGAAATATGGTAGTTTGATTACATCAGGCCACACTGCAGGACACGGACTCCCACATATACGGCTGAACAACACACAAAAAGAAGTACATCACTGTAAACTACATAGAAAGGATAACACATGCAGCTGTTATACAAAACAGCAACTCATTTTTAAATAAACAAAAATTGAAGACTTAATACATTTTTTTTGAAGTTTCAATAAAGTCATCCCAAAGTAATTATTTGAGAAATCAGTTTATCTTCAGTGAATGCTTCGAGATTTTCATTTGCAAAATTAAATCTTAAAACACTGGGACACTCGCATGCTTCAAAATCAATATGAAAAAATTTATGACAAAAAATTAAGGAACTAGAGTTTAGTGTATGTCATTCTCACTCTGGCTCTCTGGTGCCTCTTCCACAACCCTACAGCAACAGCAGAACAGGCTTCCTGGGCTGCCCAGGGAGGTGCCTGTGGTGTCAGGACTCTGCTGAACTCCGTCAGCAGGAGGACCCAACGTGAA
The DNA here is from genome assembly GCA_963574655.1 of Perodicticus potto. Lineage (NCBI taxonomy): Eukaryota > Metazoa > Chordata > Mammalia > Primates > Lorisidae > Perodicticus > Perodicticus potto. The sequence continues at coordinate 7,317 of CAUYRH010025683.1, forward strand.
TCACTCTTCACACTGTCATTCGCCAATTTGAGTAATGCCACTGATCTTCAGGTTTTAAATTTTTTAACTGCTTTACTGCTTATTTAAATACTGAAAACTCTCATTATTTTGGTATTAATTGGTAAACTTTTGTTATAGTAACTTGTAGAAGGCTAAACAAATAGGTAACTCTACCTGGTAAACATTTAAAATTGATTTAGCAATACATACATGAAAAATTGGCTAAATACGCTTATTTTAGGTATACCAACTCTCAAGGAAAAAAGGTCTATTGTCTATAAAAGTAGCAGCTGGTCTTCTTATGTGAAAGTAAAATGTTGATGTATCACTGACTAAAAGTAAAAATACTCTATACACAAATATACATCAATGTACGTAGAAATGTATGTAAGGACAAGTGATAGGTGAAAGATGCCATTACTTAGCTGAGTTTTTGTCTCAATATAGTTTGGCATTTTTGTAAATCCAAGCTTCGTAGACATTAAGAACTTACTCTTTGTACACAACCAGTCTTTTTTGCCTTAAAACGTGATCTTCATAACCTCCTCAAACCTATTTGCTTAGGAGAAAAGGCCAAACACCTGCAGCATAGGCTCCCTATAAAAGCTGGTCCCAAATGCCTCCTTCGTCTCAAATCTCAGTGCAATTCTTCCCCATCACTCCTTCATGTCTATGTTCATATTCCTTCTCTCTAAATTCTACCTAACTGAATTCTTTTCACTTCTCAAGATTCAGATCAAAAGTCATCTATCAACAAGGTCTTCTGTTTCCAAGTGCTGCTCAGAATTAATTACCCTTTGCTATGTTATTTTTTTTTTATTATTTTCACCTCCTGATTTCAGCTCACGTGATTCTTGTTTTTTTTGGGGGGAGGGGTTGTTTTTTTTTTTTAGACAATAGTCTCACTATGTCACCCTTGGTAGAGGTAGCAATACATACATGAAAAATTGGCTAAATACGTTTATTTTAGGTATACCAACTCATGTAGCAATACATACATGAAAAATTGGCTAAATGCACTTATTTTAGGTATACCAACTCTCAAGGAAAAAAGTCTATAAAAGTAGCAGCTGGTCTTTTTATGTGAAAGTAAAATACACAGCTGACAGCAACCTCAAACTGTTGGCCTTAAGCGGTTCTCTTGCCTCACCCTCCCGAGTAGCTAGGACTACAGGCGCCTGCCACAACACTCAGACATGTTGTGGTTGTAGTTGTCATCGTTGTCTGGCAGGCCCAGGCTGGACTTGAACCCGCCAGCTCTGGTGTATGTGGCTGGCGCCCTAGCCCAGAGCCATAGGCGCCGAGTCATGATTCTTGTTTGTATGTACTTCTCCAAGTACCACATAAACATAAATGATAAATCCCAGGCAAGCTGATGTATATTATAATGGAAGTATAAAGCACACCGGAATACAGGAAGTGAAGAATACTTTCAATCTGCAGAAATATAAGAAAACTTACTCAAGTTAGTGGGGGGTGGGGTGTACAGGGAGAATTTTGTTTATAATTCCAAAGATAAACAAACCCCCTTAGGCAGGTGGGAAAAGGAATAAGAGAAATATACTACTAGCTGAAAGAACACAGGTACAGGCATGGAAGTAGCTAGGTAAAGACACTTGGTATAAGGACTAAATAAATAAATGTGGGTGGAATTTAGGCCCAGGAAGATTTAGCTGGAAGTGCAGAATGAAGCACACAATACAGGGTTTTTTTGCAGTTTTTTTTGGCCGGGGGCCAGGTTTGAACCAACCACCTCCAGTATATGGGGCTAGCACCCTACTCCTTGAGCCACAGGCACTACCCCCACAATACAGTTTTAAGAGGCACTTTGCTTAACTATAATGAAGAAGAGATCTTTGTTTTTTACATTTTTGAGTCTTATATTTATGTCATATAGGATAGGTTGAGAACATTTCTCATACAGAGAAGTCATAGAGAGTTACAAGGTACCTCTCAAATCTTTTAATTTCGGATTAATACAAGGGTACATACAATCAGATTGCATTGTTTGCATTCATAAGGTAAAAGTCTAAATTGTAGTTGAGTCCTTCACCCAGGTGTGCCAATAAACCCTTACACTGTACCTGTTAGGTGAGAGCTTACCAACTCCCACTGCCTTCCTGAATTTAATTGGGTATTCTTCTCTGTGGGCCTGTAGTTGTTCATCTACTATTTCAAATTAATACTGAATAGATGGGGTGTTTGCTTTTCCTTTCTTGAGTTTGCTAAGAAGAATGTTCCTCAACTCCCTCCAGGTAAATACAAAAGATGTAAAGTTTTCCTCTTTTTATAGCTGAACAGTATTCTGTAGTATACATGTATCACAGTTTATTAATCCATCCAAGGGTTGACAGGCACTTGGGTTTTTTCTACATCCTCACAATTGTAAATTGAACTACTATAAACATTTGCGTGAAATGTCCTTATGAAAAAATACTTTTCCTTCTGGGTAGATACCTAGTAATGAGATTGTGGGATCAAAAGGAAGGTCTACTTTTAGCTCTTTGAAGATTCTCCATACTTCTTTCCAAAGAGGCTATATTAGTTTGCCATATCACCAACAGTATAAAAATGTTCCCAAAGAAGAGACTTCAAAAACAAACTTTATAAATTTTGATTCCTGCCTGTGTGGTATTGGTTAAACCAATTGCACTGCTCAGGAATTTACTCCTTTTATAAAAGGGAGATTAATTTTAATTCAGAGCTATAAAATTAAATGAGCTCACATATGACCCACTAATAGTCTTACAATAAATATCAGTTTCATGACCCTTAGCTGAAGTATTTCAATTATTTTATTGTATGTGATGCTGAAAGAATCTAAGTAATGAAGTTATCTAACTGAAAGCAGCATACAGGATGGAACACACATACTGAGGCAGTGCAAGTTATCAGAAAGGAGGAGGTAGGCCTGACAGCCCTTGATAACAACTGCATATTACCAAAGTCTGTGCCTGGTAACCTACCGCAATACAATTTACTAAAGAGATATAGAAATGCATCATATGCTAACATGTATGCTACATTTCCAAATAACTGAGGTCTGCTTTGGGAATCCACTGTGATCAATCTACCCTGGTGTCAACACCATACACGGTGCTTTGTATTTTTTGAAAGGTTGATAGGACAAATCCCTCTAACCACTCTTTTCTCCTATTATTATTCTCGGGATCTTGTTACATATGAATTGTAATCAATACTGTAACACTCTAAGAGTAAGACAATCCTGCAGGGATTCAACTGCCACCCAGAATTTATATATTTAGAAATGACTGCTATCTTTATCAAGCTTAATATTTCTAGCTTAGTAATATTAAATTCTATTTCCATCCCTTTTGTATATATTTTTCAATTAGATCTTGATTACTTCCTTTTACAGGTTCTACTTTTTGCTTTTTTGAATGTTTTAGCCCATTATATTTTCTATGAGTTAATTAGGAAAGCTTTGTTATAGGAAAGGTTTGAAGTTTGACATACAAAAATCGTATTTTCTATTAAGGAAAGATTCATTTACTCTTTTTTTTATGGCTTTTAAATTGTAATGGGGCTTCAGTTTTATTGGTGTGATTTTTAGAAACTCTATAATAATCATCTCTATTTTCTCCCCTGTGTAAACACTGTGAATTATTTCCTAATCTGTATTCATCCTTGTAATCAAAGAAGGAATAAATACCATGGGCCTAATAAAAGTATTGTTAGTTCAGTGTAATGCTGTATTTTCTACTTACTAATTTAGATGCTATACATCAGTATTCTTATGAGAATGGCACACTGCAATTCTCAAAAGTGGGGCCTAAAGACCCCAGAGTATCCTCTAGACCCTAAAATTTGAACTTTCTGGAGAAAATAAAGATATTAGAAAACTTATATCCACTAATGAGCCTGACAGCCTCACAAAACTTAAAGGCTTTTCTGATGAGATTAAATGTGATTAACAATTACATAGTGAAATGTTCCATTTTGAATGACGTGTTCCAGTTAGTGAACCACTATTTCCTAAATGACTAATGCATAATGTCACAAAATCATGATAAAAGATCCATTCAAAGTGCAAGACAGAATAATGGATTTCAAAATAGTGTAGTACAAAATTCCTTCATATGGTTTCAGATGATGCATTACAACCTATAAAAAATTACCACTTATCTAATTTTTGTACAGTTTCAAAAAAGAATATGCACAATTACCTAAAAAGACTCCTAAAAACAGCACATCACAGATATGAGGATACAAGTGTCACTTCTATTAATTCAAGCTTTAAAAGATTTGTAAAAATGTAAAAGAATGTCACTCACTTCAACAACTTTTATTCTAGAACATACAGAAGTTTAAGAATTTAAAATGTTAACATTGTTTTAAAATGAATAAATATTTTTACTTTTTAATATGGTGAATAGCAATAGAAACAATCAACACATAAACAATAGTTCTTAAGATCTTCAATAATTTGAGTGTAAGGTTTGAGACCAAAAAACTGAGAAGCACAAGAAGTCTATAACATTTTTTTATTATAAAAAGTCTATAAACAGGTTTATATATAGTTTATATATAAACAAGTTTATAAAGTCTACAAAATTGGTTTATGAAGGTTTACATGCTTCATTTTTTGAAATATGGTAGTTTTCATTTGGAACAAATGAAATCTGTTCCTTTAAAGTTCTAAGAATTTCATTTGTGGTTTTTGAGGGGTGGTAAGAAAATGGACAGAGAAAGCAGAATTGTTTACTTTTAATCTACTTTTAATTTCTCCCACAATGGCCTTTTTATTTCATGAGCAATGTACATTGTGTAATATAAAGGTTCTTTAGCTGGCTGCTAGAGTGCTTGGAGTTCTAAATATGACCCTTGTGTAATAGACGTCTATGGCCACAGAGAGTTCATTTTTGCCCTCATTCATCCAATTTTTTCCCTGCTTATGTTTTCCATTCTCTTTTTTCATCACTTTTTAACCCGTGCTACTTTCATCACAAAACTTTTATAATCTGCCCAAAATGCTTTTTGGAACAAAGCAAATTATAAATAAAATAACCTGATCACTGTAGTGTAAAATTCTTTAAGACAAATTCTGATTAGTAGTTCCACTCTTGATCAGTTTTACATATATTCCTGATCAGTTTTACACATATTCATATATACCGACCCTGTATCATCCTAAGCCTTTAGATTGGGGAAACAACCTAGCATTATTGCAAATAAGGTGAGAAGAAGAAGTATGGCCTAGAAACTTATTTATTTCTTACCATAAGCACCTTATTAGCCCTGTTTTTACTTGTAAAGAAAAAGAGCACTGTGGAACTTACCCTAAGTCATAGGAGCAGGAAGTAGCTAATCTGGCATTAGAATCCAGGTGTATAAGATTCCAAAGCCCACACAATACCTCTTTCATTATATTCTGTTGCTTTGTTACACAGAGAAACTCGTTTGTTTTACCAGAAACTTCCTCTTATTTTCCTCATATTTAAAAAGAAACTAATGCTACAGAATCAAAATTGAAGCACCTTTTTATATTATAAAATCATGAGTATCTCAACAAAACAAAAAATATGCTTAATTATATATAAACCAGAAAATAAAGTTTTCCCCTCCCTAACTCGTAAGTTCACATTTAAGACTAATAATTTGCGCCTTCTGACATATTTGTTTTACCTAAATGGGATCAAACGTAGCCTTTTGTAAAGCTGCTCTCTTCATGTTGCTTTTCCATGTCAGCATCTCTGGATCAACTATTTCCTTTTTTATAACTACAGTATGCTATTAAATGGATGAACTGATTTAATATATTCATAAGGTAAACCAAGTACACTTAGGCCTCATCATCTTTATTACTCTATTTCTTCACTTGATTCAGATCTCTGCTCAAATGTCCCTTTATGGGAGATACCTTCTCTAACATTATATACAATGCTACTTGCCATCTTTTTCTATTCCCTTATACTTCTACCACCTTCAGAGTGTATAAGGTGGTATACTTTATACTTTCCAATACTTTATACTCCCTATTTTCTCCCTACTTCCTTCCCTTTACTACCTGTTGTATCCTCAGTGCCTAATAACTGACACAACCAGTAATCAATATTGTTCAATAATTACTCAATCTGATCTAAAATGTCTTCTGTACAATATCCTAAAGTCTATAGTAACTTGTTTTATTTCTGAACTTCCCATATATAATTCTATCGATTCATCTATATTCTATGCTAAAATAGTTTCAATAATTGTAATTTAGTCTTAACATATGTTATGCCAAATTTTCCTTTTTTAAAAGTTCTCCTGGTTATTTTCAAGATTATGCTTCCAAATAAACATAAAATCAATTGTGAAACTATAGAACTGTCTTTTAAAATTCTCACTGCAAGTCCAGTAACTAACATAGGATGAGCTGTCATCTTTTAAAAAAAGGATTATGACTTCTTAGCCAAAAATAAGATATGCCTCTCCAACAGTTTTTCAAATCACCTTAGTTTTAAGCAAAACATTAAAGTTTTCACTGTTCCTGGGTATATACTAGGGTGTTGTTTTTTGCTGTTGTTGCTGCTGTTTTAAGACAGAGTGTCACTATGTCACCCTTGGTTGAGTGCCCTGGCATCACAGCTCACAGAAACCTCAAACTCTTAGGCTTAAAATGATTCTCTTGCCTCAGCTTCCCAAGTAGCTGGGACTACAGGCGCCTGCCACAACACCTGGCTGTTTTTTTCTTGCACTTATGATTATTGTTTAGCAGGCCCAGGCCAGGTTCGAACCTACCAGCCTCAGTATATGTGGCTGGCGCCCTAACCACTGTGCAACAGGCATTGAGCCTGTAGCAGTGGTTTTATTAAAGCTATCTTCTCCCCCTGTTTTCTAACTGGTTCTTGGAATGTTTTTAAGCTATTGATTTTACTATTTATGAATATATATTAGTATTTTTACTAATTACCAAACTTTTTGAGATGTTTCAAGTAATTCCCTTGCATGCTCTATGTATATGCAATTTCATCATATGCAAATTATGACAAAACTGCCTTCATTTTTCTACTATCTCTCTCTCTTCTAAAATACTCTTAATAATAATACTGGAAGAACACTTTCATTTTTATCTTTATTTCTTCTAGTATTTCACCATGAAAATTATTCTGGCTGTTAGTGGTGGTACGTATTTTTATCAAGTTAAAGAAATACCTCTGTACACTTAACAATCTACATTTCTCTGGCAAATGCCTATCTAATATTTATCAAGATAAACATGTTATTTGACTTCTATTTAAATGATGAATTATAGTAATAGATTTCCTAAGACTAAAGTGCCCTGTATTCCTGTCATGAACCCTGTTTCACTCTGCAAGTTAACTTTTTAATGAAAAGTTGGATAATATTTGATAATACTTCCCTTACAATTTTAGTATTAATATCTTGAAAAATTTTTCATCTATCTTTTTCAAGTGTTGGTATTTGTGTCATACTGACTTTGTAAGGTTCCAGGGTTTTATTGCCTATGTAGGATAGAGTAATGATTAAAAAGCTTCAATTCTAAGGTAACATTGGATTTGAATCTGTTTTGCCACTTGCTAGCTGTTATGACCCTGGACAAATTGTTTACCTAAGATTTAGTTTTCTTAACTATCAAAAGATGATACAGGGTTTTTTTATGAAGCTTAGCAGAGTAATTCAAGTGAAAGTGAAACTCTTAGAATAATGCTTGCATTGTGCTATCATTGAAAGAAACCGTAGTATATCCAGTGTAATCAGGGTTGATAGTTGGTTTGTTGAATTTTAAAAAGTGGGTTAGAAGGAATCATTAAAAAAAAACACAGATTCATAACTTAAAACATTTTATTTTAACTGAAAATTTGTAAATATACATTTATCCTCCAATCTTCTGACAAACAGCCATAGTGTTCCCTTTGAACAGTATTTACTGAATGAAATTCTGCATTAGCTTTCTTGCACAAAGCACACCACTAAAACATTATTAAGGACTTTTAGTTTTGCTTGCTTTAAATAAATCTAGAAATTAAAAACACTTTCAAAGCAATGTGAATGATAAATCCTTCTACATATTTATGACTTTTGTAGCTTATACTTGCCCACTGCTAACCAGACACCAATGTTTTATTAAAGACTTTGTAAAGCACTGCCACATGTATCTAATTAAATTACATATTACAAAAATAAAAGGTTGACATAAAAATTAGCAACTAACAACCACCTCTTGGTTAGCATACTCTTCAACTGGTGGAATATATATGTGGTCTTCCTAGAAAGCAGTAACTATAAGCACTTAGCTTGTTATATTATCAAGCTAATATCTATCTACAGAGGGAATGGAGAAAATCAATGCAATAAGGCTGTTCAATGGAAGGCTGAATAAGAAAGCTTCTACTGCAGTATTCTTATATATCCTAGAATAGTTTAAAGAATACAGGTTTCTGAAAGAATTACAAGAATATACTGATGAAATGTTGGGCCTGGTTCTTTTGAGAAATGCTCTAAAAACATTATTAACACCATTTGGATTTTCTAATGTGTCTTAGGGGCAACTGTGCTGAATCAAGCAGCTCATAATTGTTTTGATTTCCTTTATATCAGAGGTCAATTCTATCTCATAACTTATTTCATTTTATTTCTTTATACTCTCTTCATATTAAGTTAAACTAGTGATTTACTTCATGTAAGTGGGAATAAACTCAAGACTGTTTATAGATTTATTCATAAGTTCTACATTCTTCTGTATTGTTACTCATTAACTACTCTTATTCTCTGAGTTTATTTTGCTGTTTTTTCCCCTAAGGTTATCAGTTAAATGCTTAATTTCTTTACTTTCATTTAGTAGTATATTTAACGTTGTGATTTTCTGCTTGAGACAAGGTCTCACTCTGTAGCCTGAACTCAAGTACAGTGGTGTCATCATACCTCAACCTCAAACTCCTAGGCTTGAGCCACCTTCCTGTTTCGGCCTCCAGAGTAGTTGCGACTACAGAGGTGCATCACTACGTCCAGCTAATTTTCCTAATTTTCGTAGAGACAGGGTCTCACTCTTGCTCAGGATGGTCTCGAATTCCTGGTTTCAAGCAATCCTCCTGCCTCCACCTCCCAAAGTGCTAAGATTACAGGCATGAGCAACCATGCCTAGCCCCGCTCATGGATTTTCATACGTAATTTATCACTCCTTTTAAATCTACATGTTCTAAAGTGTGATTCCTCTTTAATCAAAATAACCAAAAAAATTCTTCTCAGCATATTTAAATTTTTTTGATAGTTGACTTTGTTGTTTCTAGTTTCATATTAATTTATTCTTGTTTCTAGTTTCATTATTAATTTCTAGTTTTATTCTGTTTTATTTATAGAATACAGCCTATAATATTTCAATGTTTTGAAGTTTCTTCTCTTTTTCTACCAGTATGTAACTGTGTTAATGTTCAATTAGCATTAGAAGATATATTTCTTGTTTTCAGGAATATCAATTCCTTTTGGTCCTTTTTGCTTGTTTATCTCACAATAAAAAAAAGATAAGATAAAAGTTTCCTATGTTTCTGTTACATCCTCTCCCCTCCCTTTTCCTCTTTGTAATTTCACTAAAAGCACCATGCGTAGATCCCTTCAGCCATGCCTGGACATACATTAACTGGTTCTATGCTGCTATTTTAAGGTAAAGCAACTGGACTGCTTTGGAGTTAAAGCAGTGATAGTTTGTGGCTTGGGCATTTCTGATTACAGCTGACAAATCTCTAGAGAAGAAGCTGGCTCTAACTGGGGCACTCTTTCCCTGGTGTGCCCTCTAGTAAACAATCTTTTTTTTTTACCCTCCCCCCCAGACAAGAGCCTCACTCTGTTGCCCTAAGCTAGAGTTCCATGGCCTCACCCTTGCTCACAGCCACCTCAAACTCGTGGGCTCAAGCCATCCACGTGCCTCAGCCTCCCAAGCCATTAGGAAAACAGGTGTCCACCACAATGCCCAGCTAATTTTTCTATTTGTAGTAGAGATTTTTCTATTTGTGTATTCTCACTCTTGCTCAGGTTGGTCTTGAACAAGTCTTGAGCTCAAGGATTCCTCTCACTTCGGGCTATAGTAAACAACCTATCCAACCACCAAATATGGCAATAGTAAAACTTTTTGAGGTTTGTTTATTGTTTGTTTGCTTTTGAAACTTTGTGCACACTCTCTAACTATAAATGTATCTTCCCAAAGGGGAAATAACTTATCAATTCTCAAGATTTCCTTTGAGGTTTGATTAAAGTTATTGCTTTCTGGTGAAACTTTTCATAATAATATGAGATGAAGTTAGAATCTTTCTTTGTCCGGTTATTATTTGTTGTTTTACGTTCATTTTAATCAGTTGACAAAATAAGAGGCTGTAAACCTGTGTCTCCTACCAATATCTTTCCTAAATGACTTCATCTTTATTGACTCCTACCAATAGCTTTCCTAAATGATTATATCTTCAGCTTTCAAAAGTTATGGAAATCTTGTAAGTTTTAAATTTACATCATATATACACCAAAGCCCTTTTATTAAAGAAAAAATTATTTTAAAATATAAGGTGAAGGGAAAGGCGACTAACATGTATGAGTAACTGCACATGAGCTAAGCCTTGTGACAGGCTCCAAATAACGAAGACCTATCCTAGCAGGTATCTGCATGTATTTTTGGTGTGCATACACACACATATAGACACACACAAACATTAATTTTTTTTCTTTTCTACCTGCTTTAAAAAAATTATCTGCCATTCATTCTCTCCGACCTCATATTTTCTCTTCTTTGTCAGTCTTATCTTTTGAGCCTCATGTTCGTTGATTTAATCATACACACACACAAATCTAAGGACTTTAAGATCCTTAATTTTACTGAAACAAGAAACAAAGTGTCTACAGTCTAGTTTCTCTTGCATTTAGCAGTCATTAGCCTTCAGGAGAACCATGCTATTCTCATCCTGAAAAGATAAGTTTGAAAGATTTACAATTTTCTATAGAGTAGAAATAGCCTCCACCTCCACAAATATTATAATTAGCAGCTTACCTTATTAATTCTAGTTGTGCAAGTTCCTGATTTGCCTGAAATATGGGTTTTTTAGTGAAGAGTTCACCAAGGATACATCTAATAGAAAAAATATCTATGATTACCAAATGATCTGATTTTAATTTACGATCATACAATTCAAGTAAAATAAATCAGTCAATAAGCCTAACTTACCCACAGCTCCATACATCAATAGCTGGCGTGTATCGTTCTTCTCCCAGTAGCAGTTCAGGTGGGCGGTACCATAAAGTGATGACCTTGTTAGTATATGGCCGACTAAAAAACAGAGAAAACACTCTTTAGAGTTAGTATTTGTGGGAATAACAGAGACTCTCATAGGATTATTTTCCTAAGTAAAACAACCTGCATCTGCCTGCTAAAAAATACAGACAAAGGCATCTAATTTATGATCATAAAATGCATCTGAGAGCAACATGGTTAACTGAAAAATTCCCTTAAATGAATATAAAAAGCAGTTGACTGGTATTAATTATCAAAGAAAAGTCTTTATATCAATTGTTAAGTACTGTTTTTCCTTTCCATAAAAACTTTTAAAGAGATTAACTGAAAGGGAGTGATTAATTCTGACCAAACTTAACAAATTACTAACATGTGGTAAGATGTGACCACCATCAAATTGGGACCACCTAACAAAAGTTTTCAACTGAGCATATTTTTTAGCACTTTTTCATTGATTTTTGTTGTTGTTGTTGCAGTTTGGCCAGGGCTGGGTTTGAACTCGCCACCCTGGGTGTATGGGGCCAGCACCCTACTCACTGAGCCACAGGCACCACCCAATTTTTCATTGATTTTGACCCACTCTCTATGTAAACAGAAAATACAGAAATGCAGACTATAGTAGTTGTGGTCTGGACTGCAAAAAAACACTAGGAATGAGCATAGTCCTTTATCAGGTAATTTCTTTCTTACCTTCTAAAAAAGAGAGCACATATATACTGCTACCTCTTTATTTATCACGGGAGAGGTTATCTTGTCAACTCATACTAGGGTCAAGTTTGACCATCGGAATTTGAGTTTTTTCCTTTTCTTTTCTTTTTGACAAAGGGTATCACTCTGTTGTCCAGGCTAGAATGCCATGGCTTTGGCATAACTCCCAACAACCTCAAACTCCTAGGCCCAAAAGATCCTCCTGCCTCAGCCTCCTGAGTAGCTGGGATTACAGAGGCCCAGCTAATTTTTCTATTTTTAGTAGAGACGATGCCTTACTCTTGCTCAGGCACATCTCGAACTCCTGAGCTCAAGCAATGCCCTCATCTCAGCCTCCAGAGTTGCGAGGATTACAGGTGTGAACTACCATGACAGGCCTCATAGTACAAATTCTATGGTAGAATATTTTCAGTCCTCAGAGGAGTCACACTGTAGCTGATTCACATGAATTAAGAGAATCCTAAGAAGTGAAAGGAGGTTTTTCCTGTGGGAGGGTATATGCTTCAGGGTGATCCTATGTGTTTATAAACAAATTTTATACTTCTATTTCCAGATGTTTTCCAAAGGACTCAATGGCCATATCATAGGAAATACACCCCCCACCCCCAAATAGTTGTATTCCAGGCCCATTTACCGGAGGTTGACTTGGACCTGGCCCAGTTTTGGAAAAAGGAAAAGGAGCATTCAATATACAAGTCAATTTCCTCTTACCAACTATAGATCTGAAGTTCTAAGTGGTGTAAGATCTGAACTGCTCTGTTTCTACCCAGCCTAATTTCTCTCCAAAATTTAAGCACTAGTATTACCAGCTACCAATCTGAACATTACCACAGATAGGGCCTATTAGTAATAAATAGTTCCAAAACAAGAAAAAAATTTAACCGACTTTGGAAAAATTGTGACAGTAAAGAGGATAATGTAAGATGAATTTATTTAGGGGCACACATACAGATTTGTTACATGGATATAATGCTCAGTCTTGGCTTTTTGTGTAACCTTCACCTCACTGGTGTACATAGTACTCATAAGGTAATTTCTCAGCCCACACCCTCTCCCACCCTCCTGACCGCCTACCCTTCTGAGTCTGCAATGTCTGTTATTCTACTCTCTTTGTCCATGTATACTCATTATTTAGCTCCCATTTGTGAGAACATGCAGGATTTGACTTTCTATTTCTGAGTTATTTCAGTTAACATAATGGCCTCCAGTTCCTTCCATGTTGCTACAAAAGACATGATTTCAACTTTTTATTATGTCTCAGCAGTATTCCATGGTATATATATATACTGCACTTTATCAAATCTTAAGGTGAATATTTTTAATAGAAAATTAGGATTAGATTCTTCTAGACATTACTGATGTACTTTCCTTAGTAATTTTTATTTATTAGAATCACTTATCTTCACATCATGAGAAAGTCATTTACGTTTTAGCTATTCTGAGCTAAATTTAATCATTCTTTGAAAATATGCTCACCTCTGTTACCATAACCCGTTCTGAATTTGAATTTCCTTGCTGATTCTTCTCAAGGAAGTCTTGTATTTCCTTCATAACACAGTGGAGTACCCACCTCCATAAAATCTAATGTTCATTAACAAAAAATTTATCTTCACATTCTTAAATTTATATCATACATACTACTGTACTGAACTCGCATATATTTTTCATCTTCCCAGAAAGTCCAAAAAAACCCATACCTTCTTTATTATGAACCCCACACATCAAACCCAGAACACCACTGGGCACAGAGCAAGCACCTTAATGTATATGGCTCTATACCTTTAGGTGACATACATAAATTAGCTTGTTGGGAGAATAAAATTTGTGAAAATTATCACAAGTAATTTATAAAACATTTCAAAGGTCTATAAGCATATGAAATCTGTGGTCATGCTATGAAAGTACTAGATAACAAGTCTCAGTGAAATGTGTAAACCAATAAAAATCTATCTGCAAATGGCTTATTTTAAAATCTTTTTTTTTTAAATATTTTTGTTTCTATTTTTAAAAATGTATTTTTATTTATTTATTTTTTATTTTTGAGACAGAGCCTCAAGCTGTCACCCTGGATAGAGTGCTGTAGCATCACAGCTCACAGAAACCTCCAATTCCTGGGCTTAAGCGAGTCTCTAGCCTCTGCCTCCCAAGTAGCTGGGACTACAGGCGCCCGCCACAACGCCTGGCCATTTTTTGGTTTTTTTGGTTGCAGCTGTCATCGTTTGGTGGGCCAGGGCTGGATTCGAACCCGCCAGCTCAGGTGTACGTGGCTGGCGCCTTAGCCCATTGAGCCACAGGCACCGAGCCTAAAATAATGTTATTTTTTAAAAGTGTTTAATTATGGAGAAACTGCACAAATCCGGATTGTTAGGTGTGGACTCTGGTTCTGGGTTCTCGGTACTGAAGAATGGTTATTGGTACTGGACAGACAGAGTAATTGAACAGAGCAAGCAGGTGCAAGGAGGCAAAGTGCCTAAGTTTATTAAAAGCATATCACATTCCAGAGAAAGAAATGGGTCAGCCCCGAGGAAGGAGTGGAGGAGACCCTCAGTTTAACGAGATTTCTCTTTTTATGCTGATTCTCTAAATTTTACATTAAGTAGGGGGGTAGAATATTCATGATGTTTCTTGGAAAACGGTGAAGAATTCCAGGAATTGGGAACTTTCCCTTATTCTATCCCTGCAAGGCAATTTCCTATGATTGCCATGGGAAGTATTTGTAAACTATCATGGTACTGGTCAATGTGATTTTTTTTTTTTTTACTTTAATCTTATTAATTTTTTTATATGGTTTTTTGTTGTTTGTTTTTGAGACACAGTCTCACTATGTTGTCCTTGGTAGAATGCCATGGCGTCATAGCTCACAGCAACCTCCAATTCCTGAGCTCCAGTGATTCTCTTGCCTCAGCCTCCCAAGTACCTGGGACATCAGGTGACCACCACAACACCCAGCTAATTTTTCTATTTTTAGTAGAGACAGAGTATCCTCAGCCTCTTAAGTAGCTGGGATAACAGGCGCCTAGCTATTTTTTGAGATGGGGTGTCGCTCTTGCTCAGGCTGGTCTTTTAACTCCTGAGCTCAAGCAATCTGCCCATCTCGGCCTCCCCAAGTACTAGGATTACAGGTGTGAGCCACCCCACCCATCAGATCTTTTTCTGTTAATCAGGGTAGGTCATTTAAGGACTGTTAACAGTGCACATACTTCAAAGCCTCAGCCTTGACAGTATCTCTATTTTGTGATTTTTCTAACCTCTTTCTTATTGGTCAGTCTTTGGGATTGCTTCAACATGTCATCCGTTCTTCCTTGGGGGCCCTCTCTAGTCAATTTGTTCCTCCTAGGAGACAAAGCATCTCCTAACATCACCTGTTTCTCTAGACAAAGCATCTGTTCCCTTCCTCTTTACATTTACCTAACAAGATGACTAAAAATGCTTTCATTTATTATGTGAATAAATATTGAGACTGATATACGTTTGGTAATAGATTCTAATACTTTGCTCTGAACAGTCATAGGAATTCCAGAGATAAGGGGGCAGGGGAAGACAACATATGGCTATGGCCTTCCCCACCTTAGGGCCTGACAAGCAGCAATGTATCTACAACAAACCAAGTACTGCCCAAGAGGGTGTCCCCAGGCTGGCGTGTGGCTTAGCCGTCTATCTGATCTAGATATACAAAAGACAAGCAGATACTCAGAGCAAATCTCTAGGTCCCTAAAGTATCTGGGCGTTCTGGACAATCCCAGTTAAAAGTTACAAAACAGAATGGCTGTCTTTGTTAAGGATCATTCAACAAAATGAAAAAAGAACCATATAAACTTCTATCAATTCTACATCAAAATAGATCCTAAATCCAGGATTTAGGAATATATCCTAAATTTAGAATAAATCTTACATTTTTTTTTTTTTTTTGAGACAGAGCCTCAAGCTGTCACCCTGGATAGAGTGGCGTGGCATCACAGCTCACAGCAACCTCCAATCCCTGGGCTCAAGCGAGTCTCCTGCATCCGCCTCCCAAGTAGCTGGGACTACAGGTGCTCGCCACAACACCTGGCCATTTTTTGGTTGCAGCCGTCATTGTTGTTTGGCGGGCCTGGACTGGATTCGAACCCGCCAGCTCAGGTGTACATGGCTGGCGCCTTAGCCCGTTGAGCCACAGGCGCCGAGCCAAATCTTACATTTTAATTTAGAGATAAGTCCAAAATTTTTCATGGTTTTAACAGGTACAACCAGTCCAAGCCATTATTATCTTTCCACTGGCATAACTACAACAATAAACAGCTTAACTGGTTTCCGTGGCTCCATCTCTAGTTCCGTTCTGTCACTTCTTTTTAAACTTTTTTTCAAAAGCATAAAACCAGATCATAAAACCTACTTGCTTAAAACTGTCCGGTGATTTGTCACTGCAACTAAATAAAATTTAAACTTTATCTCAGTTGATAAGCCTATAGGTATACTAAGCACCTTACCTTTTACTGGGCAACTTTTTGACCCTTAAACCTTCAAATTCTATTCACAGGCTTATGCCCTAGCTGAGTTTCTTCTACTTTCCACCCACAATGTTCTTTGTCTGGGACTCATTAAGTTTTCCCTTTCTCATCGCTCAGGTCTTAGCTCTTAGTTACTTCCTCAAAGAGATCTATACTAACTGCCCTGGTCAAAATCACCCCTACTTTGTCCCTATTTTATTTGCTTTATAGCACTTAGTGTTTTAAATTCTTTACCCCACGTATATGACAAAATTTCTCTGATAAGCATGTAAATGAGAAGGAATTTGTCTTTCATAACTCTATTTCTAATAATTGGCTAACAGTATTACCTCAATTGAATAACTTATATTACACTGTAACTACTTAACAATAAGCACTTTTTTCTCATGCCTTTTTTTCCTTCTGCTTCTTTTTTTTTTTTTTGGAGACATAGTCTCACTGTATTGCCCTCCGTAGAGTGCTGTGAAGTCACAGCTCACAGCAACCTCCAACTCTTGGGCTTAAGTTATTCTCTTGCCTCAGCCTCCCGAGTAGCTGGGACTACAGGTGCTCGCCACAATGCCCGGCTTTTTTTTTTGAGACAGAGCCTCAAGCTGTCACCCAGGGTAGAGTGCCGTGGCGTCACAGCTCACAGCAACCTCTAATTCCTAAACTCAAGCGAGTTGCTTGCCTCCGCCTCCCAAGTAGCTAGGACTACAGGCGCCTGCCACAACGCCAGGCCATTTTTTTGATTGCAGCTGTCATTGTTGTTTGGCGGGCCTGGGCTGGATTCGAACCCGCCAGCTCAGGTGTACGTGGCTGGCGCCTTAGCCTGTTGAGCCACAGGCGCCGAGCCAGCCCGGCTTTTTTGTTGTTGTTGTTGCAGTTGTTTAGCTGGCCCAGGCTGGGTTAGAACCCACCACCTTCGGAATATGTGGCTGGCGCCATAACCACTGTGCTACAGGTGCCGAGCCTCCTCTTCTTATTTTCATTCTTCCTTTCCTCCTTTTGATATCATCCAGGAAAAGGAACTTTCATTACCTTTTGCTACAAACTACTTCTCTCTTCCTCTTTCCTATCTCAGCAAAGAACATCACCATTTATGGCAGAAACCTACAGCTGTCCTCTAAAATGTGTTCTTCCTTTCTTCTATGGTAGCTGCCCAGCTCTGTTACATTTCCCATCCTCGCTGCAGTGAGTGTGTCCGTTTGACTAAGTGATTCCAGTAGAACGTATCCACATGTCATTTCTAGTCCTGGATCACGGCACTCCTCCCTCCTCTTTTCTCACTCTGGCAATTACCTTGGGAGGTATGTGTAGAAGGTGGCAGATCTTCCAACCTGGTCCCCTGAATAACTGGATTTGTATTTTGCTGCTTACTCTGAGGTAAGCAACAACTCAAGAGTAAGTGGAAAAAAATATATAAATGTGTTGAGTGTATGGATAATATATATACACATACTTCTTAGTCTTTAAAAGCCACGACATTTTGAAGATCTATTTGCTACTAAAATTTACTCGATCCTAACTAATAATCCATTTGTCCACTTAGTTAAGCACAAACCTTACTGTGGGGTGGAGGTAAGGACAGATCTCATAATACATATTCAACCACCGTGTTCTAACAACTCTACATCCTTATGATTCATCCAGTCTTTCCAAGACCTGTGCCCATTCTCTCTTTCTAGCTATAATCACCCTATCTAGATTTACTGCAACAGCTTTCTAACTGACTTACAAAGGCCAATCCACTTTCCCAAGTGCAAAGTGATAGTATAAAATAAAATGTGAATGTATTATCCCTTTGGTATATATTGCTGCCTTCTGCAGAATATCTACACAAGGCCTATAAAATCCTTTATTTGGTTCTTGCTCCAAAAATACACTGAACGTTCCTTCAGTTCCCTGAGAGGGGTGAGCAAGTGCTCACTTTCCCGAGCAAGGAGATAAAGCCAGGGAGAGAACAAAGCTGACAAGACAAGAAAACTTTAAAGAAGTTAGTGATGTTTTAATTATGTTTTAAATATTTTTAATAAACTTTTAAAATAACCACTTTTTAGTAAGCTTTTAAAATTAACATTGCTAGAAGACAATGAAAATGATGGTTTTATTAAAGACAAGGAAGACTCATGATGACTTGTTCAAAAATTTTGCGAACTAGGTACCATGCCTCACTTTCTACCTTACTATTTACTGACAAGAAGCAAATATTGAAAAGGTATGGAGACAGCGGGACTTCAATCATAAAGGAAAGTTCCTAGGTAGGTAGAAGATGTCCGATTACAGGCTCATCACAGAATTAGATAATATCCATAGCATTATTAATAATATATTCCATGTTACGATTAGAATGCTGTTTACAAATACAAAGAAAAAAGAGAGAATGAAATTATGTTTTAAAACAAAGAAATTTAAATCCCAGGAAAATAAAGTACCATTTTAATATGAAAATAGATCATCTAAAGGTAGACAAATAAATGAAAACCCAGAATGCCCCCAAATTAAAATGGATGATCTTGTTTATATATCACAAAGAAGCAAACTGATGTGGCCTACATTCATGATGCCTTTTTTTTCTTCACAGATTAAAAAAAGTTATATTCTTGAGGTCTGTCTACCCAATCTTTTCACAAAAAGCAAAACAACTCTTACTGAAAAAGAAACTATTTCTCAGGTGTTTTAGAATAAATTTATACACTTAAAAAAAAATCTAAAAGTATGAAATGAACCACCCTAATATATTTCTATAATTAAAGATAACTTCCAAAAGTAATTAACTCTAATCCAGCAACACACACACCCAATCATTAAATTAGAAAAACAAAACAGTAATTCCAACAAGCAGTTATTCTTTAATGGCAAAAAACTAAACTTTGTGAAGACCCCAAAATAATGATCTTATATTAAAACATTAAATATTCTGAATTTTAATCTCTACTAAATATTTTCACCTGTAAATCTCATTAACAGTTTCTGAAACAAAGGCCTTTTTTTATCTACTAGTTAAGTAACACCTAAAAAACAAAACAAATAACACCAAACACTTCTTTTTTTTTTTTTTTTTTTTTTGAGACAGAGCCTCAAGCTGTCACCCTGGATAGAGTGCTGTGGCATCACAGCTCACAGCAACCTCCAATTCCTGGGCTCAAGCGAGTCTCTTGCCTCTGCCTCCCAAGTAGCTGGGA
>CAUYRH010025684.1:0-22501 GCA_963574655.1 Perodicticus potto
CATAAGGATGTGGGGAAAGGGGCAAAGGAGGGGAGAGGAGAGGATGGGTGAAGGGAGGGTAGTTGGTGGGGCCACACTTACAGTGCATCTTAGAAGGGTACAGGCTAAACTTACTAAATACAGAATACAAATGTCTTCATATAATAAGAAAATGCCACGAAGGCTATGTTAAGCAGTTTGATGAAAATATTTTAGATTGCATATGAAACCAGCACATTGTACTCCTTGATTGCACTAATGTACTCAGCTATGATTCAATAATAAAAATAAATAAATAAATAAATAAACATCCAGCATATAGAAGGAACACCAAAAAATACTTCTTACAATTGTTATAAATTTTCCTGAACTGTTCCCTTTTGTCATAAAATGTCTGTAAAAGGAAACAATGAGGTGTTTTTTGCCATACCTAAATCTAGGTAGACCCTATTAATCATTTAGTATACTTAATCTTATATCCAAGTAAGAAAATACAAGATCGTTTGCTCCAGAAGAAAAGATATACAACACTTTCCTGTAGTTCCATCCCACAAAGTGGGATACACAGCACTTTACCAGGTACTTGTATATTTATTATCAACTTTGATGCTTCAGTAACACTCCAAAGCAGACATTTATCATTCCCATGATGTAGTTGAGAAACAGATGTCACCTGCTCGAGATCTCATGGTAAGGATCTCAACCTAGAACTTCTCTCTTATTGTTCTCACTATAACACATGGACCCTCATAAGAAGACAGCAGAAGTGCTGAGGGAACCTAAGCCATCTTCTGCCTCCCTACAATATTGGAGGAAATAAAACACCAAAACAGGTGGAGGCACCAGCATGCCTCTCCTCTTTATAACCCTGCAATTTATAAGGCTTAGAAGGAGTTAATAGAAATTTTATCAAATCCTATATGGAAGAAGATGGGAGGAAGAAAACAAAAAGCTTACTTCTGCCCTCACAAAACTCGGTAGCCAAACTCAGACTCTCATAGACCTGAGTGATATAATTTAAGAATTTTATTTCCTATAATCTTTGTGGGACAAACTTATAGCCAGGCCGGACATTATCAATTGATTTCAAACTTAACTTCCCCCTGGTATCTGAAAGCAAGGTTGAGGCACGAAGAGATGACAAAAAGACATAGAGATGTCAGCCTGCAAATCGCTCAATGCCAGGCTATCACTGGGAACTGAGAGCTGATTCTCTAATAGGTGGCAGCTGAGATTGGCTAGGGCGGTACTACTCATGTGTTAAAGAAAGAACTTTATAACTAACTGGCCTCTTCTCCTTGGACTCCAAAAATCTTGACATCTAGGGTAGGTTGAGGATCTACCTAGAGTAGCCATGTCTTTCACAAGAAATGGAAGAGTTCTTTAACACATAACTTTATGAAGATGCCAACAATTTTATAGGGATGATGATTCAAGTCATAATGAGATCTGTATGTGTTTTTTTTTACAGTAGTTAACAACATGGATATGAAGAATTATTGAAATGGGTTTCTCCCAAAAGAATACTCTCTCGAGCTCTTCTACTTCTGTTTGGCCCATGTTCCTCTTCTGATTCATTTTATAGCATAAAGCATTGATTTTCAACCAATGTGCTGAGGCACACTGGTGTGCCATGAGAGCATCATAGGTGTTCTGTGAAAACTTGTAAAGATCATTAATTAAGTTATTTTTGAAATAGTTCAAAGCACAGTTAGTATATTCTTTTCTTTTTACTTTTTTTTAATCAACATAATTTAACTGTGCCATAGAAGTTTAACTTAACTATAGGTTCAAGTGTGCCATGAGATAAAAAAGTTTGAAAAACATTGGCATAGAGGACGTTTTTGTTTCTTAGCTTTGGGAAAGAAACCTAACTCCTAGACTGAGTATGAGTTGAAAACTGTATATCACTATTAAACATCCTTCACTGGGTCAGCACTCTAAATGTGAAACTGTCCACTAATCATGCTCATTAACCAGGAAGGCCAACTGCAGGACTTTTGAAGAGATGAAAACAAAATAACAAGTGAGGTGAGAAGATGGTTTATCTCTCTAAGTCTCAAGACCAGAACCTCCATAATTGGTTTGGGAAGAAGCAGCTTAGGCTCCACGGTAGCCACTCCTCTCTCAGCCCAGGCTCAGTCACTGGAAACAAAGGTCAGCCCAGGCCCTACCCAGCACACCTTGATCCTCATGGTCCTCTGCAGCTAAACAACACCACGGGGCCTTTGCTCATTCACAGCATCTTCTCAGTTAGCCCGTTTGGGGCCCTTCTAACCCTTCCAGCCCTTCTAGGACCCTGTGGACAACTGGCTAAATCAACAACTGAAAGAGAACAAGACAGGCACCTCCACCAACAGTTGAGGGGTTAGTAGATCCTTCCTCAAGTACCAGGCATTAGAAAGTTGAGCAGGTTATAATTCCTCATGTGTTGCAGCCATGTGTTATTCCCCACACTGGAGGGTGCTGCCTCCCAACCCCCATGACAAATCCTCCTTAAATCAGTGCTGAGAACATTACTGTCCTCCAACTCCACATCATTGCCCCATGTACTGCCTACCCCCCACCTTCTGGTTTTGCAGACACAAAGCTTTCTGGGAAAGCACAAAAGGTTCCACCTTGCACTAAAGCTGAAATAGGTATTACACAAACAGTGGGTTCTTGAATTCACTGTCTTCAAGCATAATGCCTATCTGCAGGGTGCTTAACACCAGGTGATGCCTATTTAGAATAATGGAAAACCACCTGTAACATTTAAGGAGGCCTAACATTGTCCTGTGTTTTGTATGTATTATCTGACTTAATCTTTAAAATATTCCTAAAAGCTTGGTATTATTGTCATACATGTGCTTCAGATGAGGAACCTAGGCACAGAAAGACTGAACAAACTGCCCAAGCTTGCACAGGAAGTAAATGGCTGGGCAGGGATCCGACCCAGGCCTGTATGAACATGTGCCTTGTGGTCTTAACCACCATGTTTACTATCTCCTGGAGTTTAGATAAACAGCATCAAATTACTTTATAAAGATGTTATTAATTCTTTGTACTTGCATTGCATTTTAGAAGTCATGAAGGCTTTGCATTTTGTTGTCTACTTTGATCTTCCCAAACCTAAGATGTAGGATATACTTCATAAATGAAAGTTTTAAGTCCCAACTCCTTGAGAGTTAAAAATGAATTGGAACAATAAATCAAAGATTTAATAAAATTATCAAGTTAGGCCTCAAAAAGTGCTCTTCTGAATACAAGACCACCATTTCACTTTTACTGAATCATGATGTAAAACGAGGGTGTCCAACCTGCAGCCCACAGACCACATGCTGATTTTGTGAGGACGTTTTTTGCATATCTGTGCTGTTAGATAACATGAAAAGTATGCAGGGACCTTTTTCTTGCAGATCAGTTTTCATTAGTGTTTGTATATTTAATGTGTAGCCCAAGACAATACTTATTCTCCCAATGACAAAAAAGAGAAAAAATGGTTGAACACCCCTGGTTATAAAGCATGTTTCTTTACATAGAAAAATTTACAGTTTGAAAAAGACTCCAAAGGCAATTGCAACAACAATAAAAATAAATAAATGAGACCTAGTCTAGTTTAAAAGTTTCTGCATAGCTAAGGATGCCATCAACAAAGCAAAGAGACAACCTCCAGAGTGGGAGAAGATATCTGCAGACTACGAATCCGACAAAGGATTAATAACCAGAATCTACAAAGAACTCAAGCAAATCAATTTTTAAAAAAAGGAAACGACCCTATTAAAATCTGAGCAAGAGACATGAACAGAATCTTTTCACATGAGGACAGATGAATGACCAGCAAACTCATAAAAAAATGCTCACCGTCTCTAATAGAGAAATGTAAATCAAAACCAGTCTGAGGTATCACCTAATCCCAGTAAGAACGGCCCACATCACAAAGTCCCAAAACAACAGATGCTGGACTGAGTGCAGAGAGAAAGAAACACTTCCGCACTGTTGTAGGACTGCAAATTAGTACAGCGTGTATGGAAAGAAATATGGAAAGTCCTCAAAGAATTCCAAATAGACCTTCCATTTCATCCTGCAGTCCCATTACTGGGTATCCACCCAAAAGAAAAAAAGTAATTTGATCATAAGGACATTTGCACTTGAATGTTTATAGCAGCCCAATTTACAACTGCAAAGATGTGTAAACAACACAAGTGCCCTTCAACACATGAATGGATTAATAAATTGTGGCACATGTATACCATGGAATACTATTCAGCCATAAAAAGATGGAGATTTTGTAACTTTTGTTACAACTTGGATGGATTTGGAGAACATTCTCCTAAGTATCACAAGAAAAGAAAATCAAGCATCACAGATGCTCAATACTAAATTGAAACTTGTAGATTAATAACAAGCACATAAGAGAGAAAAACTCAGTTAAATTCAAGAAGGGAGGAAAGGGTAAATGGCACACTTCCTGGGTGAAAGTCACCACTACAACTCAGACAATGTAACCTAACCATATGTACCCTCATATTAATCTAAAATTTAAAAATAAAGAAAAATTTATAGCAAAATTTAAAACTTGCTCCCTATACAAGATTAACACAAGAACTAAATAAATTTATAAATGCTAAACAATGTGTTAGTCAATGCTTTATCCTCAGTACCTAGAAAATTACCAGCACACAGTCACAGTGGTTGCTCATAAGTACTCGTGGA
This sequence comes from Perodicticus potto, assembly GCA_963574655.1. Classification (NCBI taxonomy): domain Eukaryota; kingdom Metazoa; phylum Chordata; class Mammalia; order Primates; family Lorisidae; genus Perodicticus; species Perodicticus potto. Next base: position 4,675 of record CAUYRH010025684.1, read on the forward strand.
ATAAATGAATGAATAGCAGGGGAGAATCAAAACATGCTATGAGCAGCTTTTGAGTTATGTGACAAGAGAGCTTTGATGAGCTTAGAGAAAGTCTTTGAACTGATCAAGGTCTGATGCAATATAATATGGCAGTGTGATGTCCTGCATGTTGGAGGAAGGTCGAGTTTCAGAATCAGAAAAGCAACCTTGGACTTTACCCCTCCACTGCCTCCTAGCTATCTGACCTTGGGAATTTACACAACCAATCATAGCCTCTGCCTTCTTCAGTGAAAAGAGAATTCACTGGAGCTCGGCACCTGTAGCACAGTGGTTATGGCGCCAGCCACATACACCAAGCCTGGCAGGTTTGAACCCGGCCTGGGCCGGCTAAACAACAATGACAACTGCAACAAAAAAATGCCCAGGCATTGTGATGGGCACCTGTAGTCCCAGCTACTTGGGAGGCTGAGGCAAGAGTTTGAGTTTGCTGTGAGCTGTGACACTATAGCATTCTACCAAGGACGACATAATGAGACTCTGTCTCAAAAAAAAAAAAAAAAGATAATTCACTGGACTTACATCATATGAGAGTTTTTATTATAAGATTAATCAATTATTTAGATATAAGGGGATGGGAAAGCAGAGAGAAATAATAATTTAAGTTGTGCCACTATTCCATTAAATGAGCATGTGCCCTGCAGAGTTTTCCTCTTTGTTTTCTTCCTTTCTCTCTCTCTCTCTCCCTCTCTCAATTAAATTTTTTAAACATTTTTGTTTGCACATAAACTCTTTATTCTATAGTGTATGTTATAGGACATGGTTATTAACCTAATCTATATGGTTGAGTATCTGTCACCATGTTTACTTGATGTGTCATTAAAAGGATTTTTGAGAATGATTTTCATTTTATATAATAATACTAAAACTTAACTTCTATCTAAGGTGGGACTCCACCAAACAAAGAATTCAAAGGATTTTTGTGAAGATAAAATGAGGGAACACTCATAAGCCACTGGGCACTGTGCCCGGTATTCAAGAAGAACTGTTTTCTCCCCCCACCTCCCAAATCTAAGACACAGATTAACTTCTTTGACAAGGTTCCCCCTGTCAATGGGAATTACAGGTCTGAGATCAGCTGAACCAGTACAAATATACAATAGTTCAGGCTTCTTTTTCTGAGTTTCTTTTAGGGCACCTTTGCTGAGAGCCATCTTTAAAAACACCTGGGGAAAGGAGCTAGCGATACTTTGCTAATAACATTCAATTAGTTACATTTTCTATTAGTTGAATGTTCATATTTTTATCTTTATCTTATTATTTCTTAAACTAAGTAAACAAGATCTCAAAAATAATTAAGGCAGATTTCTAAATTCATGGCATCATAGACACCATGAAATTATTCATCTTCAAAGCTTCTGTCTGGCAATCTGATACAATGTCAAGACAATTTAGGTTCTTAATTTCCTTCACATAGCAATCACTTAAATAATTGAAACAAATTTTCTAAGTCATATCCTTCCCCATTTATTGGTAATTATCCAATCAATTGAAGTACTTTCCTGTAACTTCAACCATAATATAATAAGGGCTTTAATCAGATAAGTTTAAAGTTTAATCAACTCAGACTTCTATGTCTATGGAAATGTTTTAATAATCTAAATTAAAATCACCTATGATAATTCACTCAGCCCCCTCAATGGAATTCAGTAGTTCAAGGAGGGGGCACATACCACGGGATTAACCTTCAGTGGTTTTGTATTGTATTAAGCAAAAGTTATTTTCTTTAAAGACAATGTAAATTGCATTTTAATATCTCTATAGGTTTCCACATGGACAAGAGAAATGCACAGCAAATTTACCAAATAAATTTGAAAGGAATTGCCCTGTGTTATTAATCATTTCCTCGCCATATTTTAAGGATATGAATTTGCTTGTTTAAAACCCATCTGATGAAATTTTAGTGCTTATCTTCTTAAAGCAGGTAAGCTCCTTTGTCATGAGAGTCCATGGTGTCACAGTCAAAGTGTCACATGAATTATGCACATTATTTGCATTTGGGGAATCCATTCTGCTGTAATAATCGAATTTTATTCTGTGTGTGTGAGAGAGACAAAAAGACAGACAGACAAACAGAGACAGAGAGGGAAGGGGGAAAAAAGCGAGCGAGAGAGAGATAAATAACCTCTAAAATGTTACAGAAAAGCAAAAGGTTATTACTTGGTAGGCAAGCAATTACAAGCAGGTTAATTCAGCTTCACAGGGTTAATAGAACAAAAAATCCTACTAAACCAGGAAGCAACTCCTCAGATAGTGGTATGAAGTATTGTGCATGGGTTGATCTTTTACTATCAATTTATATATTCTATTAACACTTGGAAATGGTAGAATATAGTAAGGAAAGAAAAATAATCCAAAATCTCCCTTACTATTAAAAATGTATTTATAATGACATGTTGAAAATATAGAAAAGTATAAAAAGGGAAATAAGTCACCTGTAATTTTAGTATCCAGAGATAACCACTTCTAACAGTTTCATAGCCAATAATGCACACATGTGTACATATCCAAGGATGTAGACATAAAAATTTTTACTTGGGATTATACTACTATATATGTAACTTCTTACATGAAGTTCTTCACTGGAGATTGTGCCATTGTTTGTCTTTTCATATCATTAACTTTATTTCTGAAACATGTCTACTGATGGCCATAACGTATTCCTCATAGACTATAAGCAGAAGAACTAAATCTGTCTTATTAATATAACCAGTAACACATGTGCCATAATTAACCACTTCCCTAGCGTTTGACAGACAGGTGATTTCCAAATTTCCACTCCCATAAATGTTACAGGAGTAACGTGAATTTTCCCTTTCTCTGACTTTCATCTTTTTCCCACCCTCCGAGGGGAGTCTGTCTCACCTGATGATTCTTTGAACTTTTGTGATGCAGATTCAGAGGAAAAAAGTGAAATTGGGGTTGAAGAACAAGAGGTGAGTGGGCCAGGACTGGGAGAGACATTTCCTGAGAACTCTGGTGGATAAAATGTAGCAGTAGCCAGGTGAGGAAGATAAAAAAGGTCTCACAGCGATCTACGTGAACTCTTCACTGAGTTTTTTAAATGCAATAGAAAAATGAAAGAAGAATCAGATTTTTGATGTTTTTCTTTGGGATTTTTGTTTGTTTATGCCTGCCCAACATTGATACTTGAGTGGTAGGGTAGCCTAAATTCCAAAGTGAAGAATCCCCAAATTTCAGTGGCTTGATGTTATTAATGTTAATTTCTCACTCCTGTCTCTGTCCAAGGGCAGGTACAATGAATAGACCCATGTGATGATACAGGGAACTCAGCACCTTCTGGTGGGGCACTTGACATCCCTAGGGGCTCTGAGTCCTGCTCTGGTCCTTCCATATCCTGTGTCCAGATGAGGACTCAGAGAGAATGTGGGGGATCTGCGGGAGTTAAAATGGGCCAGACTAGAGGTGGCAAATATTACTTTTGCACCATTCCATTGCAATGGCCCAGACCTCAGTCACATACCCCATTCCATTGCCCAGCCCTGTCACATAGCCCCACCTAGCTGTAAGGGGGAAAAAATTGTAGTTCATTGTGTCCAAGAGCCAATCTCTGCTACCATTCCCTATTTTAGGAAATCTTGCTGAAACTGTTGCTTGAAGTATCTGCATTCCCTTGGCAAACGGTGGACGTCGGGCCCAGGTAAGACTGTTTAGAATATCCTTCTCAGTATCTGAATTTTGAGTTAAGTAACAGAAGGATGGAAGATATTTGGAGTTGCCAACCTAACGATGGCACCCTATAAAAACTATGCCCATGTTCCTGGCACCTAGGACACCCCACCCCCACAGCCATGTACCTGCCTTTCATATACGACAGCTAGATATTTAGCTTTTCCTTCATATCTACAATCTATCCACATCCTTCTGACAAATTCCTTTTTTGCCAAAGTTAGCCACATTTTTTTGTTGTTGCTTACAAATCCAAAGGACAGAATTGAATTACTTTGAAATCATGTTTGATTGTTACTAACCTGGGTTTCTCTGCCTTTATAAGGCTTACACAAATGAGATAAATTGATTTGTACATACATCTTTACCCTAATTATGATTATTTTCTTAAGCCAAATGCCCAATTCAGACATATTTTTAGAAATAGAATAATACTAATTATAGATTTCAATTAAATATTAATATAAAATCTTTTCATATGACAATCATTCCATTTCAGCTTTTGGAAATTGTGTTTTCACCATTACAACAGCAGACACAGGAAAGCACGCTTGTATGCTACACAGTGTAGGATTAAATGCCACAGTTAGATTGATGAACCTAGTCATGGAGCACGAAAGCTATGCAGTCCTTTTCCTAGAGTGCTGTTCTCAGTTGCAAGAAGAGTGCAACATTCTGTTGCCCATTTGGTTGCAGTTGAAATCAGTTCAGATCGTGGTTTTGGTGGGGGCCAGTCCTTCCCCATCAGCCCCAGTGTCTCTTCTCACAGTGCTGTCTCTGAGTCGCCATGAAGCACTGGGACACCACAGGTTTAGACCACATAAGTCAGTTGGGTCTTTGGGGTCTTCGGGAAATTGCCCATGAGGCCTCGTTTTTGCATGTAGACAGATTCTTCCGGAGAACACAAGTTTGTCTTCTTGGCTTAGGGTACAACTATGAAATTTGGGGATACAGAGGTCCATGGTTTTTACTAAGAGACGAGGCTGATTCTCAGCTTTGTATACCTACGGTAATTCTTACACAACAATCAGCTGTGAAATTTGCCTCAGGTGTGGCAAATTGAATTTATTATTTAATTAATAAATAAATTTAAATTAATTATATAATTAAATTATAATTTAAATAAATTATAAATTTAATTTAATTTATTATTTTAAAATAATGCTGCAAATACAAGGCTAGCATTATGCTTCGTGAGCAGTTTGCTGTTGTCCTACTTGCCGTGCTGTTTGGAAAACACATTCTTTATCATAAGATTGCTATAAAATGGTTTCAATTAATATTTAAAGTTAAATATACATTTAAGAAAGCACAAACACAAAATGAATGGAAGAGAGAATATTTTTAATAAGGATTAGAGTAGAAAGTCTTTCTTTTCAGGGGAGATAGTATCTCACTCCGTTTCTGGGGCTAGAGTGCAGTGGTGTCATCATAGCTCACTGAAATCTCAAATTCCTGGGCTGAAGGGATCCTCCTGTCTCAGCCTCTCAAGTAGCTGGGACTACAGCCACATGCCATAATCTCCAACAAAGTTTTGTACTTTTAGTAAAGACAGGGTCTCGCTATGTTGCTTGGGCTGGTCTTGAACCCCTGGTTTCAAGCCAACCTCCTGTCTCAGTCTCCCAAAGTGCTGGGATAACAAGGGTCAACCACCACACCCAGCCAAGTCCTTTTGACTTCATAGGAAAGCCAGAAGAAAATGAAAAAGTTTATAAAAGCTACCTATCAATAAGACCTGGTAAGATAATTTTGTAAGCAAATTTTTAAATAAATAGTATTTATTTTCTTATAGAAGTAAACTTCTCTACTGAGCCTGGACCAGTTTATAGAGAGAAAGAAAATATTCCAAATACGTGTCATAAACAGCATGACACTATTGCCAAATCTTATTAACCAAAAGAAAGCTACTGACCAACCTTATTTAGGAATACTGACCCCCAAAATGCTAAACATAATATTAGGAAATAGAATTAAATGAGACACTGAAAGGATATTAGATCATGAGTAAGTGTCAATCTGTCTAGATTATAACGATAAAGGTATATTAGTAAGTTAATTAACATAAAAATACACTCTTAGGTGCCAAAAACAATATTTGTTTAATGCCAAAACTATCCCCAGCTTTAAAAAAACAAACTGTGAAATAGAAATGGATGGATACTGCCCGAATATTATTATTTTAAAATAATGTTGCAAATACAAGGATAGCATTATGCTTCGTGGAGAAATAATGAAAGTATTTCCATTTAAGTCAGAAATAATGATGTCTTTTTTTGACATTGTTCTGAACACTCAAGCCAACACAATTAACTTACGAAAATGAACTAAGAGGTATACATATTTGAAGTGAGAATGTAAAGTTACTGTTACTTCTAGCTAATACAATTTTGTATAATTTAAAAAATTTTTAAATTTCCTGCAAATCCCGGGGGGGGCGGGAAATGGAAAACTTTTGGAACTATTTAGAGAATCAGTAAGGTAGCTAGTTTCCAAATAAATATACAAAAATATGCAATCAGTCTTAACATGAACATACCAGTGATAACCAGTAAGAAAAATATCACATTTGCAATAGTAACAAAACCAAAAATGCAAATAGATAAAGAAATTTGGAGCAATAAAATTATAAAACTTTACCAAGAAATACAAAAGAATTATTAAATAAATGACAAGACATACCTTATTTCTGGATAGGTTTGGTTTTGTAAAGATGTCAATTCACTCTAAAATAGGCTACAAATTATATGCAGTTCCAGTCAAAATCCTAACAGTATTATCTTTGAATTTAACAAAAATTACTTTTAAATTCATCTGCAAAGACCATAACAAAATTTACATAAGGAGCAACAGTCAACTCACCAAATACTCTTTCCCTGTTAGAGAGTAATGCTTTGTATTTAGCAGCAATGGTAATAACAACAGGAACAATATGGATAATATTGGCAAGGAGGCCCGGTGCTCACGCCCGGTGGCTCACGCCTGTAATCCTAACCCTCTGCGAGGCCGAGGCGGGTGAATTGCCTGGGCTTAGGAGTTCAAGACCGGTCTGAGCAGGAGTGAGAGTCCTTCTCTACTTAAAATAGAAAAATTAGCTGGGTGTTCTGGCAGGTGCCTGTAGTCACAGCTACTCGATAGGTTTAGGCAAAAGGATCACTTGAGCCCAGGAGTTTGAGATTGTTGTGAGCTATGACGACACAGCACTCTACCAGGGTGATGGAGTAAGAAATATATATATATACAAATATATATGTGTGTGTGTGTGTATATATGTGTGTGTGTGTGTGTGTGTGTGTGTGTGTGTATATATGCATAGGAAAAGACAGACTACCAAAGAACAGAATAAACAATGCCAGAAACAGATTCAAGTATTATGAGAACTTAGTGCATGATAAATATGGTATTTCAAAGCATAGGAGAAAGACTCATTATTCCGGAACTAACTAATTGGGGGCAACTGGCCACTGTAGGGGAAAAATTAAATTTCCTACATTAAATTCCACTTAAAATTTTTAATAAATACAAAAAGCAAAACAAAAGTCTGAACAAACACTTTTCATAACAAAGTGAAATAAGTAGTTTTTAACTTGACATCAAAGGCAGAAATACATACAGGAAAATAAATTACATATAAATTAAATACTTGTGGACAGCAAAAACAAAAACCCACAATTCTAGACATTTGAAAGACTTAGGAAAAACTGTTTAGTAACACACACAAATAAAGAATTGCCACTACTGTATAAAGAATTCTTGCAAATCAATTACAAAAATAAAAATGGTCAAAGACTGTGAATAGGCAATTCACAAAAGAAGAAATTAAAATGGACAAAAAATATAAAGAGATGTTCACTTTCATTATTTTCTAAAATGCAAGAAAAAAGCAATAAAGAAGAAATCTTTTTAAAACATAACATTGGTAGCCAGACATTGTGATGGGCGCCTGTAATCCCAGCTACTCGGGAGGCTGAGGCAAGAGAATCGCCTAAGCTCAGGAGTTGGAGGTTGCTGTGAGCTGTGTGATGCCACAGCACTCTACCGAGGGCGATAAAGTGAGACTCTGTCTCTACAAAAAAAAAAAAAGCAAAAAACATAACATTGGCATCAGATGAATGACAAAAAAACAAACATTAGCAAAGGAAAAAGAAAATTTTCATTATCAAAAACTATTGATAGGGTATGAATGGGTACAATCTTTCCAGGAGGCCTTTTTTTTCAATCCACATCACAATTACAAAGGTTGTGATTTTTGTAATCAATTATAAATAAATTCCATTCAACCAACCCTAACCCTAACATTGTGTCATATCTAGCAAATCTTCACAAAAAGGTAGCTGTACAACAAGGAAAGTACATATGCATAAATATGCCTATTGTAATATCCATAAAAGCAAAATTGAAAAGACAAAACAATGTGCCCACCATTTGGAAGACTGGTTAATAAACGGGATACACTGCTACCATTAAAAAATGGGACATAATTTTTTATCTATTGAGGTAGAAAGATGATCTCAGCAGGTTTTTTTCCAGTGGGAAAAAAAATAGCCTGCAGCATAGGATAAATTCTCACAAAGCATTATGTCCACATATCTATATATGCACCATACATATGTGTGTGCATATATACCCATTTAGAAATCTGGAAGTTTGTCTCTGAATGATGAGATTTGAGGATTTTATTGTCTTCTTCATATTTCTTTTCTTGCGTCTAATTTGGGGGAGGGTCATGAACACGAGTCATCTTAACTACAAGATACTAAGTTTCTCAAAATAAACAGGCTCATTCATTAAAAGTTCATTACCTCTTCTCATTGTCTTTGTCCCCCTCTCTACATTAATACTACCGTATTGCATCAAAGCTAAGTGACACATTTTCCTCACATTTTTTCTTTCACTGGGATGCATCTTAAAATAGATGGTGTCTCAGAATTGCTGTTGGCCAGGGGCTGTTGTGACATAGTTGTCATTGACTATGTATGTGCAAACTTGGTTGTGTTTATTCATATTCTCATCACTTCAATTAATTACCTTCATTATTGGTACAGCTATGTGTCACTTGATGGCAGGGATACATTCTGAGATGTGGATGTATATCATTTGGGGATTCTGTGATTATACAAAAATCACAAAATAAATGGCATAGCCTGCTACATACCTAGGCTATATAGTATAACCATTATAATCTTATAGGACCACTGTCATACAAGCAGCCCGTCGTTGACCGAAATGTTGCGTGGCATGTTGAATATAATTGGTATTTAAAATTTCTTTGATTACTATTGCTACTAATCACCTCAAACCTTCGTGGCTTAAAATAACAACAATCATTTTATTATCATTCACAGTTTCTGTAGGCCAAGAATTCAGGAAGGGTTTGGCTGAGTGGTTCTGGCTTAGAAAACTCTTGTGAACTGTAGGCCCAGAGATAGCAGCTGTCAACAGGAAGGGCAGAGGTGGAGGGGGCAGGAGAAGCCGAAAACCAGCAAAACCTCTTTTTCCATGTAGTTTCGTGGCTTCTCCACGTATCTTTCTGGAGTTGGACTCATGTGGGCTTCCTCACAACATGGCAGCCCTGGGGTAATCAGAGTGTTAACACAGAGGCGCCGGGCTCCAGAGCAAGTGCTCCAGCAAACAAGGGGGAGTTTGCATCATCTTTTCAGACCAGGCTTCAGCAGTCATGCAGGACCACAGCCGCTGCGTTCTTTTGGTTACAAGCAAGTCAGAAACTAACCTAGATTCAAGTGGGGGAGAAATCAGGCTTCCCTTCTTTCTGTGGAAACAGTAAGGTTCTAGAAGCATGTGTGGAACAAGGGCTATTATTATAGTCATCTTTGGGGGGGGGGGAATCTGCCGCAAAATGTTTTTAAAAGATTACATTATTTAGCATTAAAATATAAAGTTGTTTTAAATCCAGAAAGGTACTATGAGAGAAAAATAAATCCATTTCTTTATCTCTAACAGAGCTCTTTCAATAAGTATAAAAAATTCTAAGTGATTGAGAGAGCAGTGTCAGCTTAATCAGCAGGATTTATTCTTTCTTGGTAGCTGTTCCGGACATGCCTTCCAATCGCCCTTGCAGATCGCTTTCCACTCTTCTCCTTGAGAGGCTGATTTTTAGACGATGTGGACGTGCTCACGTGCCCTTGGGCTCCAGGCCGGGTTGGACCAATGAGAAGGCCTGACAGGAGATGATGAGGAACTTACCTGACCCAGCAGGCGGCCCCGCAACACTCTCCCATTCCAGGCGTCTGTAATACCTCCCACCCCTCCTTCTTTTTTCTTTTTGGAGACAGAGCCTCAAGCTGTCACCCTAGATAGAGTGCTGTTGCATCACAGCTCACAGCAACCTGCAATTCCTGGGCTCAAGCGAGTCTCCTGCCTCTGCCTCCCAAGTAGCTGGGACTGCAGGCGCCCGCCACAAGGCCCAGCCATTTTTTGGTTGCAGCCGTCATTGTTGTTTGGCGGCCCGGACTGGATTCGAACCTGCCAGCTCAGGTGTACGTGGCTATGAGCCACAGAAGCCGAGCCCTCCCCTCCTTCTTTTCTAGTGAAGTAGTGATAAATCCTAAAATCCTGGCCCCAGCTTTCACACATTCCTTCCTTTGTGGTTTTCCTATACCTTTGTAAATAAATCCCTGGCTGGTAAAGAGGTGTATATAATGCCTCATTTACCACTAATGACATCTTAGAAAAAATTAAGTACAGTTTTAGCACTGACCCACTCCCCTTCACTTTCCATGCGAGAATACGAACAGAGACTGGCCTGCCGAAGGCCTTCCCACCACGGGGAGTTAGCTGGGAGAAGAGGGAGAGAAATAAGGAAAATTCCCTGTTGTGGAGGGGCATGGCCATGAACACGCGGGCAACAATCCACTGTAATATTTTCCATGTTTCAATTCCCTTGTGCTAGAAACACACCTGAAGTTATGTTTGCTCAGTAGGACAGCCTGATCTTATCCATGACCCACGCAAGGCCCACCTAATCTTGATGTGTAACAGAGATGGAAGAGCAGCCAAGGGGAGGAACTAGGTACTAGATAGCAGCGACCTAAGAGGGCAGGGGAAGCCTACATGGGAACACTTGCCTGAGGCAGGAAGTGACAAATGCAATGAGATGAGGACACAGATCATTTCCCTGTGGCATCTCAGACACCTGGGGAGGAAAAGGCAAAACACAAGACTTGCTTCTGCCACATGTGACTCAGAATGTCAAAGAAGAGCAGAGGATACCTGAAGACTGGGACACTCGGGCTTCAAACCTACTTAGGTGAATGTATTTCTTGAACACTTTTGTGCATGAGCCCAGTCTTAGCCACTTGCATGCATTTTAGTGGTGGGAGCAAGCCAGAACTTCCCAGATCATCTCAAAATCTGCTCAACAATTTTAGCAATTTCAATACTGCCAGATACATCAGATGTTCATTACATGGAAAACCAAGCATATTCTTTTCTTTCTTTTTTTATACAAACTGGCGTATTCTCTTCAAGTAGGTTTGGATAAAGGGCCACTCTCTTATTCTCATCTGATCAATTATGGATTCTTTCAGAAGTTACCAAAAAGCGTGTGTAGACTCTGATTGGTTGTGGGAAGTTGCTTTGTAAAAATTCAGTTACTTTCTTTTGAATAAAAGTACTATTTCAAAGATGACTGCTGAATTAGTCTTAACAAAAATAAATTGTTTTTTCTAATAATTCTAATTACTTAAATCCATCAAGTAAAAAGCAGAGTAAACTACCAAAAAAAAATAAAAAATAAAAAGTGATTAAGAGGATGACAAGTAGAGACAGAGCTTCGGCGCGTCATGAACCATTCATGCTGGGAGTGCTCTGACAGCGCTCTCCTGTGCTCCCGCTTCTTGTTCTCTACATTATCCTCAGGTTCCACACTTGTAGTAGTCGTCACTTACCTTCTTTCCCCTGGGTATTTGTAGTGTCCCCTAAAGACTAGCTACAATGCTCCATTTGCCAAAGGTGTTTACCTCCCTTGAACATGAACTTCTTCAGTATGACAAATCTTTAGGATTGTAGACATAAAAATACAATGTATTTTAATGAGGGTTATCTGAAAACTAATCTCATACTGAGGGTTTTCTACTTCCATTTGTCAATGGATTAATAAACTTTGTTGTAGAAAGTAAGGAAATACATTTATCCTTATATTATTTGGTCCCCACCTTAAATCATGCAAGTATAGAAAACTATACCTAACTACAGCAGCAATGCTAGGCAAATATTCCCAGGAATTCCAACTGTCTACATATGCAATGTTTGATGTACACGCTTCACATCCTAATTGGTGGGTACAGACGTATAAAATGTTAGATAATAGGGCTGGTGAAGCAAAATGCTCACTCTTAAAAATCTGAACTCAGAGATACTAGAAACTAAAAGACTGTGAGCCTTTCCACGTTCCTCAGTACAGGTTCTCTAGTAGGCAGCCTTTTCTTGTCTAGTACTGTCAGAAACCCAATTCCATTTACACTGAAACAATACTGAGATTTACTAGCTGGTACAACAGAGAAAGGTCAGGGTCAAGTGGGCCTCAGGCATCATAATGCTCATGAATTTAAATGAGTAACTGTAATGTTATTAGAATTATTTCATTTCCTGACTCTGCTTTTCTCTGCATGGGCAGCTGACAACCTCAGAAAAGCAGAAATCACCACAAAAAATTCCCTTTCCCAATAATTTATCATTCAAAGATTTTAGAGAAATTCATTCTCATCAAATTGGCAATGATACTAGATGGCTTTAATTTTAAAGGAAAGTAAAATGTTTTTTAAGGATGCTGATGCATTGCTACTGGGAATAAAAATCAGTCTAACTACTTTGTTAAGCTGTTTGGCAGTACTCACTAGAGGTATATACATATGGTCTATGGCCTAGTAATACCTTGCCTGAGTGTTCCCCTCTAAGAAACTGGCGGTTCATGTTTACAGAAAGACCTGTAGAAGAACAGTCATAGCAACATTAAATATAACAGCCCCGAAGTGAAAACAACCCAATCAATTATCCACAAGAAAATGGGTAAGTTATCTCAATACAATGGAATATGAACAATTTTGAAAAAGAGAAAGCTAGTGCTACACACAAAAGCCTGGATGAATTTCATGAACACCAAGTGAAGGAAGCCAGATACAAGAAGTATGTATTATATGACTCTATCTGAAGTTGAAAAATAGGCAAAAGGAACTTACAATAAAAGGTCAGAATATTTGTAACATTTGGGGGGTTCTAAATGATGGAGGCGTAGGTGACCTGCTGTGGTGCTGGAAATGTTCAATATGGAAGTAGTTACATGGATATGCATGTTTGTAAACTTTACTGAGCTTTCCATACAATGTATATACTTTGTTGAATATAAAATACATGTATACCTCATCAAAAGGTTTAAAAAAGGAAAGAATGCTTGAAGCAATAAAAGAATACCTATGCTTGCTAGGGAACTATTATAGGTACTAACATAAGTACCCATCCAATAGTGAAGAAAAATTTTTACTAAAGCATGACATTGAATGTATCTCATACACCAAATATTTGGCTTTCACTGCCTAATAAATGAAAGTTCACATATTTTACTTTTATGTTATTCTATTTCTTCTTTATAATCTCTTAAAATTCTAATAATTGTAAATTTGAGGGTCTGTGTTTACTGTCAGTTTTTCCTGCTCATTTTTACCTATTTCCTTATGTATTTGCTCGCTGTGTACAGCTCATTGTTATTAACATTAATAGCAATATTAATGGGAATCCTTTGAAGACTAGACTTAATAAACCCTTCTCCAGAGAGGATTTGCATTTGATAGTTCCAGGTACTTGGAAGCATTACCAACTCCCGCTAAATCACCTCAAATCACATTAAGAAACTTGGGGGTTAGGCTTCCCTAGACAATGTGAATCAAGGCTACAAATCCACATTAGAATAGGCTATGGCTCCATCTTCCCAGGAAAATTTATTTCCCTTTTCTCCTCTCTCACCAATGCACAGCAACCTTATCTGGAGCCCAGAGGCATGGGCCAGGCTGAGATGGGTATAGTTAAGGATCTTTACCCCAGGATATCTCCTTTTTGATATCTGAGCTTAATGTGGGAAGGGCCTCCTATCAGACGTCCCTTCTTAGGAGATTCCCTTCATTTCTGCACCCCGTGTCCCACAGAAGCAAACCCCAGGTGTGCCCTACAGGCAATTCCCTTGGAGGAAAATCAGATTCGGGCTCTGCTTCCTCCTCTGGGTCTGTTTCTCTCTCTGCTTCCCACTATCTTGTCAGATGCTCTCGAGATGTTTTTCTATTTTAATTTTATCCAGCTATTTTATTTCTTGTTACTAGAAGAGTTGGTCTGAATAACATAGCCCACAAATTATACTTGCATCTTTCACTTATTCTTATCAACTTTGGTATTTTTATGATATGAACAGAACTTCCAAAATTAGATCCCATTTCACAATGCTATACTCATAAAATATAAGGTTCCTTTTTACTATGATGAGAAGAACATAACTTTTCCAGTTATCATGGAATTGTAGAATAAAGCCCCAAACCACAGACAAGATGTGATATTGCCCCTACATTCTGAAGAGAGGAACTGTGGATCCACCAGACAACTTCCATCAAGACTTGGAAAGGGGCTTGGCGCCTGTAGCTCAGCAGTTAGGATGCTGGCCACAGTTAGGGGCTGGAGGGTTCAAACCCGGCCCAGGCCTGCAAAACAACAATGACAACTATAACAACAACAACAAAAATAGTCAGGCATAGTGGTGGACACTTATAGTCCCAGCTACTTGGGGAGGCTGAGGCAAGAGAATTGCTTAAGCCTCAGAGTTTGAGGTTGGTGTGAGCTGTGACACCACAGCACTCTACTGAGGGTAAAATAGTGAGACTCCATCTCAAAAAAAAAAAAAAAAAGACTTGGAAAGGAATAGAAGCTGGTTCTCTGATCCTCCAACCCCTTCACTTCTCCAACCACTTCCATTTTTGCCTAAAGACCGGAGTTTGTTAAGAAGGTCAGGGAAGTAGTGACTTTGAGGCTTTAGGGGAGAGGATTCTGAATTTTGTCCTCTATCCATAAAGAAAGAAAACAACGTGCTCCCCTTCCAGACCAAATGACAGAGAATCCCTCAAGGTTCTTGTAATAGGTTCCCCAGTTGGATGGTGGTTTGTTAGAAGGTTGGGATGGACCCAAAGGTGCTGTAAGAGAATATGAGTGAGCCTTACATGAGTCTCCTGGAGTTTCAGGGTCAACATGAATAAAGAGACCAACACCAGCCTCTGAGCTAACTCAGGGCTTCTTTAACTTTTATGTACACGTGAATCACGTGGGAATAACAGTGAAAGCGGATTCTAATTCAGTCTGTCTACAGCAGAGCCTAAGACTCTGCATTTCTAACAAGGTTCCATATGATGCTGCTGATTCCTGGACTACATAGTGAGTACCCAAAAAATGGCCTAGAAAATCCCGAAGGTGGGAGGCTGGCTGAGGCAACCCTCCACAGCAAGGAGAGATAGTGAGGAGCCCACACCCCTAATCAACATGGAAGGTATATGAGATTGTCCTGGGGCGAAAAAGAGGTCACAGAAGTAGCTAGGTTTGACAAGTGTCTCCCAAGATGGTCTGCCAGAAGCGGAAGAATATCAGAAGTCAGTGGGGTGGCCACTTGGGCAGGAGCTGAGGAGGTCTCCGAAGAATTTATCTGGACAGCACAGAACCAACACCAGGACGGATTTGTGTCCAACAAAACTGAAACACAAGCCACAAAACAGCCAAGCACCCAGGTACCTGCCACATTAGAGAGCCACAAATAACA
Source organism: Perodicticus potto (assembly GCA_963574655.1). Taxonomy (NCBI): domain Eukaryota; kingdom Metazoa; phylum Chordata; class Mammalia; order Primates; family Lorisidae; genus Perodicticus; species Perodicticus potto. The sequence continues at coordinate 20,201 of CAUYRH010025684.1, forward strand.
CTGTCTAAGGAAAAACACGTTGTCCCTTTTCCTTGTGTCTTTCTTCCTTTTTCTCTAATTCTCTCTCCTCTTCTAACCAGGGAGGAAAAGAGAAAGGGCCAGGGTCTGAATCAAAAGACTACACCCTCTTTCCTCCCAAAGGCCTCTGAGTTACAGAACTCAAGCAGAGAATACTTAAAGTGGCTTTGGGTGTAAGGTTTTAATCGATATCATAGCAGATCTTTTAATACTTTAAAAAAAATCTTAATCACTGAGAGAAAATTTTTTCATCTCCGAACATGACTAAAAAATTTGGGGCTCTGCCCAGGATGTTATAAGGAGGCTAAGACAGGAGATCTGATGAGCTAAGTGGAAAGAACTGGGAGGAGGAAAATTATGGACACTTCCTGCATTCTCCTGGAGGTACAGCCCATTCCATAACCCAAGTCTATTGCAATGGCTCGACTTATGACCATTCCCCAGCCAATTCACTCTTAAGTCAGGGATTGTCTGCATTTCAGGTAAAGGGGGAACCCGCTTTCTAAACAATATCAGGTTTTAAAAAAATCAAATCTTACTACACTAATCAACATGACCCTAGATTTTTAGTAAAGTGGCAAGTTGCTTTTATTTTATATTTTCATTTACTTATATCAAGTTATTTGTATAAGTAGCCATGTAAAAATATGTAGTTCTCATCATGGTGTCAGAAGTGTCCAGATGGCTTGATGTCTTACATGGAAGTGAAAATCAGCAATTAATTTCTAAAGAGGAAACCCTCTGGGAACAGAACAAAAATAAGAATGCCTTGTTAAGGAAAATATTTTTGGCTAACTAAGGACTAGGTTGAGAATTAGAAGAGTAAAGAATTTAAAGGTGTTTTCTCCAAAAGAAGCTTTAAAATTCAACATGCTATGAAAACTAGTCCCCTACATTACAAATACGTGCATTAATCAATTGAAAAACAGATAAAGATCTGAGCAGGCAATTCATAAAAAGAAACCAAATGACTAATAAACACATGAAACATTCTTCCTCACTAGTAATCAGGAAAGTAAAACTTAAACCCACATAGTGACAGCATTTTATATTCTTCAGACAGGCAAAAACTTAAAAGTTGACAATACTGAGCATTTGAGAAAATGTGAAAATCAGAGAATTGGCATACACTGCTGTGGGAGTGTAAAATGGGGCAACCACTTAGAACTTGGGAAAATCTAGTTAAAGGCATACACACCCTCCTACATAGCAATTCCATTTTGAGCCTACTATAAAGCTGTTGGGAATCTAAATCTTGCACATGCACTCCATAAAATAATTTTGGAAAACTATGCAGCCACTTGCAAATTTTTAAATAGATATGTAAATTTTTTAATCATAAATTTAAATACTTGCAAAAGATGTAGCTTTACAACTGTTATAAATACTGACATTTTAAAAATAAACCCATGATGTCATCCTTTTAAATCTATTCAAAAGTGGCATCAGATAACCATTACCATGTATTTTTTTGAAAGACAAACAGCTCTTCATTAACATTTGGAAATTTTACCTTTTTTTTTTGAGTTATCTTCCTATTCCCCTTTGCCGTTGCACTTTATCTTAATGTACCATATTTTTATGCTTGAGTGTCTTTTATTGATCACTCTATCATATTGCTGTTACACAAATGTGTATATAGTGAAAAACAGCAAAAATATTTTCTTGTGACTTCAAGACTGTGGGTTAAAATTTTTTTCTTGATTTAAAAAATTATCATTACTATTTTAAATAGTAATTTAAATATTACTAATTCTTGTTTAACTACTACTAAATAACTATTGATCAAAAGCTAAATGTATTATAAAGTTTGATAAGTATTAAATGTCAACATATAAAATTTTATTGGAACTGCATCTTTTTTTTTTTTTTGGAAATGCATCTTTTAATGAAATTAATGTGACTGGTTTTTTTAAACATTTATTTCTGTATCTAGAGATGAATATTGCTTACTGCTAAAATGGAACAGGGCTCACTGTAAATTATAATAACAACAAAATAAAAGGAAGGAAGGCACTAAGCTTACCAAAAAAATAATTCAGTGCATAAAACTTGAGTCCAGATAAAATGGTTCACATAAATGTGAAGGCTGAGAAGTCCTATAATCTACTGTCTGCAACGTGGAAATCTAAAAAAGCCAGGGGTATAGCTCAGTAGGAGTCCAAAGGCCTCGGAACTAGTAGGCTGATGGTCCTATTTCCAGGACAGGAGAAGCACAATATCCCAGCTCCCACAGTCAGGCAGAGAGCAAATTCTTCCTTCCCAATCTTTTTTGTTTGTTTG